>QNGE01001532.1:5485-41245 GCA_008508345.1 Paragonimus westermani | reverse complement strand
ATTCATGGTTGTGTGTGGGCTGAGATACTGCCAGGACGCCCAGACCTAGACAGGAGAACGATTAGGGTTCTCAACCAAAGCCTTTGACTAAAGAGCCTGTGCCGGAAGGTAGCAAGTGGGTGGCGGTGTGCCAGAAATGGTAAGTCTTTCGGGAAGAGATGCCAACCATCTTCCAACCCCCCAACCTGGGGGACCAGGAGACTGTGGTTTGTCAGACCTCTACCTGTTGGCCTGCCTGGAATGAGTAACTCTGTCCAGTTTAGCCCAAAAGGTCATCGAGATGCGCAAGCCGTCACATCACGTCAAGGTCCAGTCGCACCGTGACGGATCCGAACATTCTAGAAGCGAGAACTTTATTATGAACAACTAAACTGTCGTTGCGGTTTTGTTGATACAACAGTGGAGAATATTTTTCAGGATATGGAATTTGTGCACGCGGAAAACAAATTGAGTAGAAGAAGTTTACTAACCAAAACAACGGACTCCCATTTGGATTACTTCAAAACTGACCCTATGTGGCCTATCACCAAACACTGAGAGACACTAACGGAAACAATGCATGACACACACGAACAGACTGTGGTTTCACTACTGCCAACTCAGTTTATTAGTCGTGGATGAACGTGACTGTTTTTCAATGGTCGATACGACTCTAGTTGCTGCCCAGGCAATAGATGCCAACCGCAGATGTACCATGCCAAATAGGTGAACACAGTTAGCTACAAAAAGCTGACAATGTCACTGAAGAGATGGTAGGAAAGAAGAAAGTACTCTCGCTGTAGCTCACTCCGGCCAGATCAAATTAGTGTTGAAATATGGACACTAAGAAGTGACCGGAAGACAGTGCAACAAGACGAGTTATGTATACGGCAGCCAAGTAGGTGGTGACAGGTAATTGACAGGTAATTTTTGACAGGTAATTTGACAAGTAATTTTTGGATGTTCCTCTGGCGAAACCTTATGTTGGTTATCACTTTGAATCGAGCATCAGGAAAGCTGAACAGGCGTAGTGACAGTTATTGCATCTAGTCTGGCCAAATGTTGAATCCAATTAAACTTCATGCACCTTGACTTTTAGATTGGATAAACAAAAACGTCATGAGTCACAACAGTCACAAAAAAACGCCACGTAACGCATCTCCTAACGAGATGCTGAAACGATCAAGCAGGCTCCATCTGTGTTATGGGATGGGTTAAGTCCAGTTAATCAGTGACAACAGCCACTAAGGTCCCTGAAGAAACTTACCTAATCGTGAATTCCAATACACCTTCGAAATATCCAAGTGGAAAATGAGATTATTCTCTTTTACCGTAGTCACATAGTTCGGCTCACCGGCCATCAGATCGAGTTGAAAATTACGATAGTCGGACTCGATTACGGCTGCCTTGTGAATCACAGTACGGATATGTGGGAGTTTGTCGAGGACAAGCTGACCTGGAAATGAAAAACAATCGGTACCACATGATGTGAGTTCACCTGAAGTCTGCTAAGGTGCGAAAAAAGGAAACGGTGTTGAAGTGATAATTCATAACCACACTTCTCGGCAGCTTAACCAGACAGTGAACTGAATAGAACAAAGATCGGAGGACAGAAACTACTGTACACAAATAAACGAGTGATGCGTTTCACCACATACAATATTCGCACAGTTCCAGTCTGTTAACAATTGAAATGTTACATTGAGTCGCAGCATGACGTGGTATCTCTGTGTTGTCTCTCAATGTTGTTACTAAAGTGAAAGGACCCGAGTTTTAGGTTTAGTAATCTACATTCTGGTGTAGTTTCATCCTCCGTTTTGCTGATAATTGTGCACTCACTCTTTGGATATACTGCTCTCTGGTTAAATTTCCACTGAATCCCAACTTTCATCTGGATCCATGAAGCACTTGTCTAACGGTAACTGCACCCTCCATTGTAGTTTCAGCGAATCATTTGTGTTTCAACATTCTCTAGCATGTAAGGTGTTTGCCCCAAAACGCCTGACGATACCGACCATTCTCCTCATCACGAATTTGCTGAACGTCCCCAACTCAGTGCCACTTCAAATTCATGAATGCGGGTACATGTCAACACGCCTTATCTGTTATCCAGTAATTAGAACGCCTTTTAGTTTATCTCAACAATTCTGGAGAGTAATTTACTGTTACGTTGAATTAGGAATTTTATATCAATTACTTTGTCTGTTGAGGATGTTGGTTGTGTAGACGCTGATTAACCACTTCATAAGAGGAGTACGATAACTTACCCTCGTAACAGTTTGCTTCCCAAAGTACGAATGTGAATGAAACCAAACTTTTTACGTGTGACGTCTGAAGATTTGAAGTTTTTTAATCCCCCCCCAACCAACTGCGAAACGAGATAGGTACTGAAGTAGGGTTAGTCAGTGGGGCCTGGTAATACGCGGATAGATGAGTTATTGATTCCGATGTCATGTGTTGACCAGCCGACTAACGGATGAAGTGAACAGATTGCATTCAGTCGATTCACATTAGAATCACACGAAAAGACTGATTTCGAGTGTAATATGAACAGACCTGGAAAGTTTGGTGAACAAAAGGAATTCGGTATTGAAGGTAAGTTTAAGGAGCTACGGATAATTACATGATAGTTTTCCGTTAGCCGTTTCTTTATTTATTTATTAGGTGTTGTAAGATTGCGATTTAGAAGAAGGTGCGAAATAATCTCATCTCGTGAACTTTATATTCTTTCTGTGCTATTCAGAACTATAATTAACGTTCGGCCCCTGTTCGCCAGGATATTGCTAAGTTCACTACCATTTGCTTATGGACATACAAAGGATGGCCTTTTGTCGTGTATAACTAGAACTTCGGAAAACGTTATAACGCATTTACCTTGACTGTGGTTAGGAAAGTCAAGGATAGCGTAATGTAACTATCAAGTCCTTTTGGACACTCAACGCATATCTGGGGCCCGTAATTAACGAGGGGTCAATAATTTCTTTAAGTGCTTCTTCACTGCCATATTCTTTTTGCTCTGCACAATTTCCTGGTCTGTTCATATTACACTCGAATTCAGTCTGTTCGTGTGATTCTAATGTGAATCGACTGAATGCAATCTGTTCACTTCATCCGTTGATCGGCTGGTCAACACATGACATCCGAATCAATAACTCATCTATCCACGTATTACCAGGCCCCACTAACTAACCCTACTTCAGTATCTATCTCGTTTCGTAGTTGGTTGTGGGGGTTGAAAAAATTCAAATATTCAGACATGTCACACACGGCCCTAGAGCCGAGCTATGATTGCCGACTGGACAAATTATGTCATTTTCATGTACGCATCCATTCTATTTCCCGTTCGACTATCACTTCGTGCACGTAAATGACTGGAGCGAAGAAAATTTCACTCGGACATACACCGTACATAGCAGTTTGGACCTTAATCCATTTTATCTTGACTTGTAGTCACGCCTTGAGAATCCTTCAAATCCTTTGCTGCCGATGGTAAATTTTGATAATGTTAACATGCTACTTATAAGCAGCCAAAACGGTTGATTAACAAATTACCGGAACAGCACAGAGCAACAGGTTAACCAAGCGATTTTACTGAATGCGACAACACTTCGATCTGCTTATCACCAGCGTATTTGGAAGAATTTCTTCTAAAAATGCACCCATAACGTGCGGTTCATTTTCAACCGTGACAATGAGGTCATCGTTAGGATCACTGCTAGAAACTATTTTTAAGGGCAAGTTGGAACGGACTGTCCTCAGCACCGTCACAGATCGAATGGTTTTCTACCGGCGTTAAGCTAACAATATATCCGTTATCAGACACATCTGTCAACAAGGCTGATATTTTGAAAGACTTCAACTGAGCACATTTGCTGATAAGCTTAACCTCAGGAGTGGAGTCAGATGAGTCTTTCTGTTTCCTGGACGCCTCCCTGAGTAGAAGGACTGAGAGGGATGTGAAGTGCACCGTTTATCCTAAGAATACTTGGTCAGGACAGTATAGAAACTTCGGCAGTTTCAATAGTTTGAAATACGGACGGAAAATGGTCAAATGTTTGGAGGATAGGACCAGAAAAATCTGTTCAGCAGACGCTTTAGAACATGAGCTGCAGTTTGTAACCCGTACTCTATAAGAGAATGACTACCCTGACAACTGCGATCAAACGTGATCAAACATCAGTCAAGATTCAACGAGTTGATAAGAAGCCCATGTCCACACGAATACCATACACAGCAGATACGTTGGCCGAATCACTGGCACGCCGGCTTACTAGTTCCCTTAAGAAAACATTCAATGCAGCCAGACCTATTATATCATTCACGAATTCACTGCTGATCACTCCAAATCTGGAAGATAAAGTGTGGGTCCACGACTCACCCATCGTGATTTATTCATTCGTTTGCGACTGTTCAGCAAACTACATGGGTCATACGAAGGATCAGATAACAACGCCCACTATGGATTTGGACAGGTGAGATAAAAACTAATCGCGATCGATATTTAGGGAGCTAATAACCATGTGGCGTTTACAGTTTTATTTAATTTTATAACTGTAACAGACCGATGAGATTCTATCGAAAAACCTGTTTGCTATACTTCGTGTTCTGTGGCTTAATAGGAACTTTCCAATGAATGGATTCACTCAGTGAACATGCTGAGACACAGCACACCTCACACAAATGTTACTGTAACCTATCTGACGTGAACAAAGGTTAAAGTACGTATCCCTTGTCCTATAAAGCGACCGTACTAGACACCTGGCTGGACTCCATTTTTTTCGATGTTTTAAACTGAAATGTTCTTTCTCGCAGATAGGCGCGGAAAGCAAAACTTCATCAGGTGTTCTCCGACAGGACACGAACTTTTTCCGTTCGGGTATGAGAGGGGAAAGGCAAAAGTTTTGAAACAAGTCAGTACATAGGTTCTGGAAACTCATAAGAGAAAAAGTTTTTTAAAAAAGCCATCAGAACTTTACAAAACATATCTATTCAAGCTGTCGACAGAAGCAATCCTGCGAGTACACATTATATCAGCGTGTCACGGATTCACATACAGGCCAGTATGCTTACAGAGAACCACTTGAAGTGGCTCAACAATGCAGTCGTAGTCGGCGTCACCGGTACGGAACAGGTGAGACGCAGCACCTGCTCCGAGAGCTGCGTTCGGAATGTGAAGGTGCATAGACGCACACTGCTGAAAAATGTAATGTATCACGTCCGGACGCGGTAGCAATTGTCTGAAAAGATGAACTCCCTTTAGCACAAACAATTGAGAACAGAACAGAAACAGTAACGAAACGCACTTTCGAACTGAATGTTCTAGTATGATGTTCAGAGCACAACAACGCGTTCAAATAAGACATACTGTAAGCAGTAGGTCTTAAATTGAAACTTAAACTTGCCGATCAAGTGTCGATAAGGAAGAGCATCAGGTTTCAAATTGAAATGTGCCACGTGCCCCATCACGGTGAAACCGGAGATTGGCGAGACGTGATGGGGAAGCAGTTCTTTCAATGCCACTTCGAAAGAGACGTTGGAATAGCCAAGAATAAGGTTTATACGACCCGGACCCATCACTAACTCCAAGGCATCCGGTGGGATAGTCCTCAACGACGCTGAATCGGTTTGCCCAGATGATGTATTTTTACTCTCTGGATCTGATACTTCAGCAACCGGGCAAGGGTCTAGCCGAACATCAATGTTGAGGCTCTTCAACAGAGGCAACGTTGGGGAATCAACTTCAGTGGACGACGGTTGAAGTAGCATCAGCTTTCGGAACATACCAGTTGAATCCTGGCTGTGATAAAGAGACCAATGAAAAAGCTGGCGAAAATAGAGGCAAACATAGAAACTACGCACAAACACACACTGTACTCTAACCTATTGTAGTGCCTTGTTTCAAGTTTCCAATACGCACCTACGGGGAGCTTGCTGCCCCCGTGAACACAATCGCGTGGCCATCAACAAACAGGCGATTATACCAATGACCTTAATTTGGAACCGCAATACGTGCATATAAAAAAACATTCTTAACAGTAACAACACCGGACGGCTCAGTGCCCTAACATCGACATCCGTGATCCACCCAATCCTTGGCTCGTTTGTGTCGTTCATAAAGACGCAATTAACAACTGCTGGTTTAACTTGTACAAGAATTAGTAATAACAGTTTATCGCCATTTTATAACTTCCACAGCCAGGATAAAGCACCTGCATAAATAAAACCCATAGTAGATAAACAGTAGGGGACCTTGGCTGATATACACTGAACAACATTCACAACCTATCGCATTATCCGAAGACGATCGCCAAACTGAACACCACCCACAAGTGAATGTGGCTAAGCGTTTATGTATGACTCATCGATTGTCCAAATGTCACTGATGCACGTAATGGATGACACGGTTGCCTCATTAGAACGTGGTTGAAGTTCTAATCTCGGCCATGGCAAGGATATGAACTAGTGGTCGGCAACTAGCTTGACAACTGAACCAAGCTGTACCAACCTTCGCGGTATGCCACACCTATTACATAGGGATATGTAGGACCCAAATCAATCAAGTAACATCTTAATCGGTTCAAACTCAATCTGCTTCCCGATCCAGTCTCGGAGAAAACTAGCTTTCGAGAACCATCTTCATCGATCATTCTATTTTACAGGCAGCGAGCATTTATACGATTAGCGATGAAGCCCCACTAGTAGAACGGGGAAATCGGCACACGACAAACAACGAAAAGAGCAGTGATACTGGAGAGGAATTTCCAGAACTCGGGTGAGCATGACGGACTAAAAACTTGTTAAAAAATTGATTAAAATATGTAGCAGTCAGGTGGCCAGTGTACGACTTCGGTTCAAGGCACACAGGTCATGACAACAAACCTTACTTCGACAGCGTTCTCCCGGCTTCCATTAGGAGACCAAGAAGACTAAGAGCGCCTCCGGGAGATGATGCTACCAGATAAGACCAATGATTCTTCAGGGCCAGTTATTTCTACCCCATGATTATAATCTTTACGACTTTTCCATGTTCACCTCCGCCGCAGAGTTATTCTGACAAAGATGTCACCAACTTAAAAACGAGTTAGTGTTAAAACTGTGTGTATGAGGAAAGTGAACGACGTTCACCGTGAAATATTGCCATACACAACTAAAACAATTCGTTCAACTTTCAGAATACAAGTGTGACACCGTGATATTTGCTACTGATGCAAACGAAGCAAAATGATCGGCTGAATAATCACAAGGCGTTTACAGACAAACTCAACAAGGAGAGTAATTGAAGATCATAATGACCCATCATGATCGACACAATTGCTAACTGCAACAGGTCAGTAATTTCAATCCATAACTGTCATACAAGTATACAAGCAGCTCAAATTCCGAAATGAGAGTGAAATGGAGGTGAATAACAAACCATGGACCTTCCTATGTCAAAATCCTTGCGATCCATTTCAGGATATCAATACTTTAAAACAAAACGGAAACAGACGTGTGTAGAGAAGAAAGGCACTAAGTAAAAATCACCTTCACGAGGATATAATTATCCTGCTTAATTAAATGTCCCTACTTCAAGTCAAAACAAGAAAAAATACATGACATGGAACCAAATTAACAATCACCTCCTCCCAGGCCTGCAACCAGAAACCATGGGTGTGAACGGGGTCTCTATCCCAAGAGAGGAATGATTGGTGGTCATACACGTTAAGTCATCAGTCGCCCAAGCTGCGCATTACCCTAACCCACTGTAACAACTGTCATGGCAGGCGACTACCTAACAGGTTCAGTGTGCTGTCCAGCAACAGAAACAACATCCCAAAGCGGATCATACGATGCAACCCATAGGCAACAAAGCATCGGTGTTCGGCAGTGACGCTAATGAAGTCTTGCTCGACTCGCTTGACAAATCATACCTGAGCAATCAACTCCTTGGACCATTTGATGGATTCCATGTGACATGGTGAGTTGAGTGAGTAACTGAGACTGATGTTTGATCTCCAGAATGAAGGAACACTTATCTAACTGGGTACAGAAGTCCGTGTTACCGGAGAATGGTAATGTTTCTGAAACGCATAAACAGCCTGTTTCCTCAGTCGCTAGACACGTCTTGACCACCGGTCATGCTACTGATCCATCTTGTGCATTCAAAATCCTGTTGTGCCATTCCAATCCGAGATACTTACGGTTCGCTGAAGCAGTTGCAATTAATCGGCTCAAACCAGCTCTCTGTGTTTAGAAACAACTGTTCGTAAACCTGACCCTTCCCTGGACTTAATGTCTTATCCTAACTCGCTTATTGATTTCCCACCCCTCAAATCGATTGTTTTAAAAAAAGCCCACCCATATTATTGTAAGTTTGGTACTGATGAGTCAATACGAAATGCTTGCATCTACTAGTTTTCATGTTCTATCTGCTTTGTTCAAACACAATCGTCAATATCGAGTAATGAACAAAATTTGCATCGTACCCCCTTTCCGGGGACATGTCCATTGATTCGTAGCTAATTTGAGATAAGAGCAACCTGAACTCACAAGTTAAACTGATCTAAAGAGTTTCAACAGCAAAACGGTTGACTGAAAATGTTTTGCAGATCGACTCTCACTGATAACAAGGAAATGAAGGTAACTATTCAGTTTGGTCCAAGTCAAACATACCCGCAAATTGTCGAGCGTTGATTACACGCGGTTGAGACTGGAAGTTTAGAGGTGCAATAACCAACATTCTGTGATTGTCGCGGTCCCTAACATGAGAGCAACGGAAAATAAAAGCCCACCTACTAGGTGCGTGAAAGCTTCGGGATTCGCACGAACTGTGGAAAATAGGCACGAATGGCTTCACAAGTTTTGTTCAGCTGTCGATCACACGCTAATCCGACAACCAGCATAGGAACAATCTGATTGAATCTGGTTCGGTCCAGGGTCACATCAGTGCTCAGCGTTGGCAACAGGTTTGTCGTTGGCCTGCAAGAGGCTTCAAGCGACCGTTCATCCACAGCACCATTAGTCGCCGCTACAGCCAGGGTTCGCAAGTTGAAACAAGGCCAAACACGCACTACGAGAAACCGGAAGCAGACCGCTTTCAATACCTGAAAACAAATGACAATAGCCTATCACAAATGAAACTGGCAATTTGCTTGCCCACTTAAGATTGATCAAAGTAAGTGTAAGCAGGTCAATAGGATAACCTCGAAGTGCAAAAATGTGGGAGTAAACGTCAAATGATGAGTTAGATAAATCGTCGCAGGCATCTACAACCCTACCAGATCTGCATGATCATGTATGTATTGGTACCCACTGCACCAGTCCCCAGTGCAGACCACTTTTACAAACAGAGCACAGCTCAAACTAATCATGCGACAGTAAAATATCAACTTCAATCTGCGAATTCTTATGCAACGATCACTACAGCAGCATCTTCCATTCCAAGTGTGCTTAACATCTGCCCAAAACGCCGATAATTTCGTACAATCATGGAGTCTTGACTCTAGTCGTTTCAATTAGCAGAGTTCAACAACTCCAAGAAAAAATACACTGGAAACTAAATTCCTAGATCATATCCCGTCCGATGGAGAAAGTGCCAGTACTCTCCTGGATTGAACAAGGAGGTATGAGAACACAGAGAACACACTAGCCGGTTGGCGATTCCCTCAGTTAGGATTGCGCTTGCATTTTTTCACAAGTGAACGACATAACCTCTAAGTGGAAAACGATGCACTGGACTGGCGATACGGCTGAGTTCAGACCAGACCGAACTCACCGATGATAGTGTGAAAGAGAAAACGGAAACTATCCGAACGGGGAGAACAAAAAGTTAACCAACGGACAACTAGTCCGTAAAAAGAAGTAAGGTATCGAGCAGATGGCAATCTGCGCGTAAGAAAGACACTTTAAATGAAAACACATAAAGTACGTCAACTGCACGGTCTGACAAGTCAGTGATTCTTCAATGTATGAACCTCAATGAATCACAAAGGCAACAAAAAATATACAATAACTGGGGCAAAACTTATGGTTAGTAACAGTGGGCTCGTCAAGTTCGAAGAGGGGAGTGATCAGTTTCGGCTTCACAACAGGATAGACAGTAGATGCAGAGAATAGACCGACTCAAAGCTGGTTTGTATGTACTAGGGGGAAATGTAAACGACGTCTCGCCAGTCCTAATACGTTTGACGTTGCAAACTCCCCATCAGCCTATATGAACCGAAGACGCCAAACGCCAAGGACTCCAAACTGTTGAAGAAATTGCTGCAGCAAACAACATCCCCCAAGATATTGAAGCAACTCGAGTAGGCCGCTACTTCTAGGAAAAATAACCCAAATGCAGGAATGAGTAAGACGGTTTCGTGTGGCTCCAAACGCACCATTATTCAGGCGTCTCTAGTCCACCAACAACACAATCAAAGAAGTACAGCATTTAAGTCACTGAATTCAATTAACCGTCATCTCTCTGATAGGGAAGAGTGACAAGCCTGCACATAGACAGTACTCCATCCTGTCTCAGCCACAAATTAAGTGGTGCCACATGTGAAGCAGCTGATAAACGCAAACAATTAAACTCAACTCACCAATCAAACGCTCTCGCGGAACAATTGTGTTCACATTAACACTGTTTATCGACAACACATGTCGTAGATCATTTGAATCCTGTCATGGCAGAAATAAGTTACGCCATCGTGAGTAAACTGGTGTACGCACCATCTAAAAAATCCTCCGCATCCAGTGAGAGATTAGGTGGATGACAAGGCCCTCATTCGGAAGACAAACAACACCTACGAGTCCTGACCTACCAGGGGCTATTTCCATTTCCCTTTGTTGACTCATCCTCCAACGGCTAAGCACGTTAAACCAAACGGCACGCAATGTGGCAGCCGAGAGGTTGAATGAGACCACTTGTTTGATGTTCGCCACTAAAAGCGACCATCGTTGTCATCTTTTGTGACCGTTAAGTGCTTGCAACTGAACGATGAAAGGGAATATGAACGATCTTAAAGCGTCCAATAACCTCGAACTTCAACAACAACAACATATCAAAGCCAGTGGAAGAAATTGCCTCGGCTGTGCTCTCCCAACTCACCGAGCAAATTGATACCACATGCCAGATAACTGATATGAAGATGACCACAGAACGACAAAAGTGCCACAGCGTTTCAGAAGACAAACAAGGCATCGTGGAAAGTAGGGGGAGACATGGAAGAAAAAATATACAGATAATGAGAAATACACAACATCAGCACCTTTGAGTTGTGTTCTTCACCATATCAAACAGTGTTCCCAACCAAAGTTGTTCAGTGTTATTTGGATCCCAATCAGGAAGCCGGGAACGTTTTGCGAAACAAACATCAATCCAAGCACCTCCATAATCCCAAACCACACGCTGTGGCAGGCGATGACTTCGTATTTGTAAAGTGTGACCAAGTCAACGAAATCTATGAGACGAGATCAGTGCTCAAGGATTGACAGATCTTATCTCTTTCGGTAGCTTAACTGATTCAAAGACCTACCGTGGAATGGCTTCCAGAAGGACGCATACGCCGTGCATTTACGGTCTGCCAAAGACACAAACCCGGCATTCCACTGCATTATCAATGACAAATCCTCATCTTGGTCTGACAAAATGGCTGATAACTGTTGTCCAGGTAACCAAGGTCCATTTGTGCATACGCACTCCTAGGGACACATTAGGATTTGTTGATGGAGTTCGCAATAGGTATGTTGCCGATATGACGGTGGCATCTTTTGGTGTCCACTTGTTGCTCACGAATGAACCTTTGGCAGAAGTGGGTAACCTTATTTATGAGTGTGTGATGGAGAACTATATGAAGTTAAATCCATCCGTCCCATTTATGTAAGTATCTTACCCCAGCCACCAGTAACGCACAGTTTTTATTCAACAAACAATTTTTTTCACCAGGCAGATGGTGTAGTCATGGGCAGTCCTGTGCTAGTCCATATTGTTATGGCTTGCCTTGAGAAACAAACGTTTGCTGTGCGGCATATCTGTAAGAAAGCCATGTGTGTAGGTCGCGTAGCCAAACCGAGATAGCGTACACACAGCTTATTAGGCCGCACCAAAAACACCAAACTCGCCATTGAAGTCGAGCAGGAAAATCAGATCGCCTTTTTGGACACCAGGCTTACTAGGTGCAAAGACTGATCTCTCGTTAATAGCATTTTCCATAAGATGTGGACTAGTCAGTTATTACATTTACAAGGGTTTCCGTCAATCATATAAAAACTTCGACTGGTGCAGAAGTCAAATATGTTCAGACGAGCATAGTTCCGAGGAGCTTTGTTTTATTCATCCGACGTGTCCAGGGTGGATATTCCATACGTTTCACCCACAACGATTCTAAGCCACTCGACTTCTAACCAGCTCTCGCAAACGCACCGCGGGAACTTGTGTCCGTACACCAACTTTGCAAGGAGGATGTTAAAGCACTCTTCACGGTGCGAAGAATGGAAGCAGTACAAAATGGCATCTATATGTCAGTCAAGTTCATGTTGCCACACCGAACAACTCGCATCCTCCCAACTCCGAGAAGAGTCCAGTGTCCACACACGCCAAACTAAACATTTATAAAATTAACTTTGCCTGTCGTTTGCAGCAAATCAGTCACACGGTGAAGGTAATACACACTTGATCACCGAAAGGCTTCCCCAAATGGTTTCCGAATTCCAAAACTGAAACAGGAAAGAGCGCGATTACAACGCGCTCACAGCAAACCGGTCAGCGAGCCAACCCGATCCAAATATTGCACGTTACGTGTCAACCGATGAGCAAATACACCTTCTTCGTTTTCGAATTATGGGATAAACCGAATGAAACTATCGTTATGCAATGCGAACAAATGGTAGTAGACTTATCATTGTTGGCAATAAGGAACACAGTAGTCGTAACCGTATTTCTTTATTTCCGTTCTTCGCTTCCGTTTTACCACATCCGTTCTTTGCCAAGCGGCTGATGTAGATTGAATGCGTGTAAATCGTCCTCTTTAACGGTTGCTCAATTAATCAATGCAGGGAGGTTTACCTGCATACTGCTATATGCTTTACTATCTCCATTTCCGTGCTTCACATCTGTTGCTATTATCATTGTTCACTCATGTGACTGATTCGTTCATTCAGTTGAACGATGATCGAGCACTCTAAAAGTTAACCTGTAGGCGCTTGCACGTTCATTTGTTTGGAATTCATTTCGCGTAGTTAATTGAACATGGCAAATGAGGTGATACATAAGCGGACATATTACACCAGCGTTCTTCGCGTTTTTTTTACATTTGTCTGAGCACAACAGTATTTCTGTCGTCAATTCGTGTTTGAAGACTAAAAAAGCAAACTTAACACAACGGAATCTACAAAGGCGCTTCAGATTGAAATATAGTCACGGAAACAACCATGCCATCAGTAGATGACGGTTATGTGGTCAATCTATGTCCACGACTGACTTGATGACGGAGGTCACCAGGTCGAAGACCGGCGTCTGAAACGCCATAAATCACTACCTGCTAGAACCATACTTACCGATAAGTACCGAACGAGTGTAGGCCACTTAGGTGACACCAGTCAGCATTCAGTTTGCCTAGCTAAGCAGTCAAGTCTCCGGGCCGTGGTCTAATGTACGTGCGCCACGTGGCGTGCAGGAGTTTATTGAGCGGATAAAAATCACACTTAACTGCGTCTGGACCACCGTCTGTGGAAGCATATGTCGCGGAAACAAACGGAAGCCGGTCATAATGGACGCCTTTCAACATCCTAAACACTCCTTCGAGTCTGACAGCGCTGCTGACGGGCGTCCAGTCGAACAGCGCTCTCTCTGTTCATGTGCTCGTGGTAACTCCAATGCCAGCCTAACCATCGGCCTGAGCCATAGAGTTTCCAGACAAGGGCAAATAATATTCGCGCGCAGGGGAGCGGCAGATAGAGACTAGAAGAAAATATGGCTTCGGATGAATTCGGATCGGCAGCAAGAACTGTAAGTCGCATGTATTCCACCGGCTAAGCCGTAAAGTCACGCCCAGAACGCGGAGAGCTCCTGTTGAGAATCGATCACCTACGTACAAATCGACCAGGCAAGTAATCAGTGGGGTCATGTGTGTTGAAAGAGGATATCAATCCACTTCTACAAGGCACTGACCTATCTTACGGTATAGTCGTAAATACCCCTGAGAAATGAGCACACGATTGTCATGTAAAGCAAAGTATAGTCCAGTGGTTTTAAAAGCAGTTAGTCCCAGTGACAAACAACGAGTAGGTAAACAGGTGCTCAAACCTAGAATCGCAATGATAACCCACCCATTTATCCCGAAGATTAGGGGGCGGAAGAAGGAATATGCGTTACACTCCTGAGCTGTTGTATCTCCTCTTCTCATAGGCTGAATTGGATCATATGTGTGCACGTGGCTCACAGTTAACAAGAGTGAATGGTACGATGAGTCCTTCCTCAAAACAGTCAGTCGTCTTGATCCATTGTGGTGGAAGCAATATTCGCATAGAGAGTACAGGTTCCGACCACTGAAAATAAGCACATTTTAATGGTTACCCATTGAGCAGTTCACTCAATTGCTTAACCACGGGTTCCTTACGCGAGCGTCTCAGATGGTTCTAGCCAATCGACCGAGGTAACCGTGGTCAAATACAGACAGCATGTGTTGGAAAAAGGCATCTTTTCCCAAGGATTCGTCAAATTTGCCAAGAAAAATGGATTTTTCTATATTGGGACTTGGAACGTCCGCCAATATTCTCAAAAATTCGAGTTCAGCGCTTGCTCCTGATCGACCCGTTGAGTGGCCTAGGCCCAAGACCATTGAAAACCTGTAGATACAACAGCTGTATACCACTGTGTTGCCTTCGTCCTGAGCAGAAAATAAAGCACGTTTGAGGGCAATCTTTTTCCTTTCGAATTGGGGTGGTGGTTCTAAATTGCGAGATTTGGGTCCTGATACTTGCGTTCTGATTCTCGTATCGCTTTGCGATATCGTTGTGTTCCGTTCATGACCGAGACACTGCTTTCGGTCTTTTTGTTCGTTCTTGCGTTCCTATCTCAAGAGGTCGTAACAACATGTCCGCACCCTGTTCGAGAACCAGCTAAGTTTCCGAAAAGAAAGACGGTTTGCATAGAACAACGGCGCACCTCTTTCAAGCAAAACTGTGCGCAGTCCCAAAGACACTGATGACGACAATTGGTGAAGGCTACGGAGATGAACTGATCAACAGCTTCCAATCAAGTGCACGAGCTGACGACGATAAGAATAAGAGGGTAAAACAGAGAACGGTATCCCACAGAAACTTGTTCGGTGTGTCTACAACTATGCAGAACGTTGTTGATTGCTAAACAGAGTAGAAACAGTAGCCTAACACTCAGGATAGCTGTGCACATACTACGGCTCAGAACAAAATCGGTGTGCGACGAAATTAACGAAGTCACGTAGTTCTCGGGGACTCCACGAAGTAACAGACAACCCCAGAGACTATACGAACTGCTAAATTAAAAATGTTCCTCAGGTCCCAAAATACAGCGACAGTATGTTACCCGAAGTGTGATGCAGTCAATGTGCTCACAAGAAGACCGGAATTGTGCCTGCTCGTCTTGGACCTTTTATTCTTAACGCCTGATGAGGGGACTTAATATTAAACTTAGGAGCGACTTCCACGTGGTGGAGACAATACATCCCTTTATGCTTGTTATTTAGTCAAGGTCATTACTTTGGAAGTGCAATAACTGTTCATAGGCACCAGTTATGAGAAACCTTTTACGTCTCTGTAGTCGTCCCGAGAGACGGCTCTAACCTACACCTTCTGCGGCAATCCATGAAGAGATAAAAGGGACCGAGAACCCGAGGCTTTACTACATTTACACATTCCAAGCTACAAAATACAATTCAGCTGTAGATGGAATGTCCGCTGCAGGTCGACCGACATGGTGTGCGAGTCCGCACGATAGATTAATGATAACTGAATCGTTTTTGCAAGTTTGGTTCTGCTACTATCGGAATGACGGACAACATAAACACTAATCAATCATACGGACAACTGACGAGCTCTAGCAAGAGCCAAACTCCAGCACACTGTTACTTTTCAAGAGGGACCGATTGTAGAATCCATAGGAGAGCGAAAGCTGCGACACACTATGAGTGGTGTTCACACTATGCCGATCAAAATCCCCTGCTATTCAACAGCAATCAAGACATCGCTCAAGAATAAATCTTTCTGGGATCCCAACATGAAAGAAATTCCCAATCGTGGGGTCATCGAGTGGTGTCAACCAGGCGGTTATTCTGTCCCCTTCAGAGGCGATAGGGCAATGAGCGTTACTCACAAGCTAATATGGGCGCGCGCTTACATACGGTAATGCAGTTGTGCCTAATGTGAGGTGAATGGTACAGTAATCAATAAGGCCGCTTCATTTAGGTGTGGCCGGAGTTCTGGCATCGACCATGGGATATGCAGTGCAGGGTAGGCAGTGGTGACAATCCTTAGTGGGAGAAAAACTCGAGTCTAGTGCTTTTTTCCGAAAAGGACCGGCTGAAAGATCTACGGGAATTGTAAAACTGCGATTAGTTGCGAGCTTGTGAAGCTCAGCGTTCAACCTCGTCCCTCCACATTCACTAAAGGTAGAAAATGACACCCTCGTACGGTCTGAAAATACACCATACATACGTGAACGAGATCTAGTTGTAAAGTTGTGGAAACACGGGAGACCACTCTAGACGGTCAAAGTACGAATCGTGATTGATAAACAAGCAACAACACAACCAGTGAAAACAAAGAAATTAGAACTGTAGATTCACACAATTTTGTTTGTATGTGTGTGTGTGAATGGGGACATGCGCACAAATAAGGAACATGGGTTACAACTCAAATAGTTACAAAAACAAACCACAGCGAGATTCTTGTATGCAACGTTCAAGGAATACAACAGGTGCGATTCCACAAGCACCGTCTGGCAACTGATGAGAGGAACCAACTCGCTGAATCAAATTACTATCTTCAGACGTAGTGAGGTTGTCATTTGCAGTCCTGAGGCCAGTGGGTTTCTGATCGTCGACTGTCATCGGTTCTGACTTCCATTGGCTGGATCGATCGAACGGTTTCACTTCCGGTGCGGCGGCGGAGTTGGGTTCTGATTTCAGACTGACACTAATGGTTCCAGAACACGGAGAGCCTTTTCTCTTCAGTTCATGTACCGGAGTTGGTTTCAGCCTATTTATGATACTGTCCACGTACAGCTGGACCAAATCCGGCCATCGGATGTGACCGGCCGTGGGTGTGGGAGGCCCACACAAATCGGGCTCGTAAGGCTCGTAAACGAAGGCGGCGGCTGGGGCGGCGTCCAGCCGCTGACTGACGCGCGTCTGGCAGATCAAAACAACAGTGCACAACGGATAAATATCGTACAAAACAGTAGTTTACGGAGGCAGAAACCGGACAACTATAGACAGAAAGCACTGTGACGAATAACCATGGAGTCAAAATTTACTATTAAAAAATTGTAAGAACCGAAATTAAATCCCTAATTAATGCATGTCGCGACAGTCACTTCAGACCGTAGCCATTGTGGGAAGAATGGCAACAGTGAATCACCCTCTTTACTCGGTACAGGGTAGTGTCCACCAAGACCTGATTGTTGTCTATTATCCTTTTCGTTCAGTACGATTAACATGTCCATTCCCAACGAGTTCTTCTTATCAAAGTATGCAGATAAGATCGCCATCCAGATCTGACATTTAGATGTAGCCTCCTTCTTAGCCTTGCCTAACGGTCTTTCTGAAGTGATCAGCTAAAGAAACAAACTACCGGAAGCTTTTTTACAACTGTCCACGAGTACTGTCCGGTCCACAGTACACCCTAAGGCGGATGCAGGATAACATGAAATGGATGCCTAATTGTTTTCTATGA
The DNA here is from genome assembly GCA_008508345.1 of Paragonimus westermani. NCBI lineage: Eukaryota > Metazoa > Platyhelminthes > Trematoda > Plagiorchiida > Troglotrematidae > Paragonimus > Paragonimus westermani. Next base: position 23,374 of record QNGE01001532.1, on the reverse strand, counting down.
TGGTCTGATTCAGTAATTAAACGTAAGTTATCGTTTGATGCCTCCTCGTATCCAGCCATCTACAAGACGACCGCAGTCAATCGGACTGTGAAATGAACGTTGTCGTGGTTCAGCTGAGTTGCCTGTAAAGCGGGTGCGACTAATGAGGCAGGGAGCAGAAAAGAGCATCGCCATCATCATTCCAGACGGCAATAAATCAGTGGTTCACATTGATGCTGAACTACCACACGACCACGAGGAAACAAAAACCTTACATAGGAAGAGAGAAGGGGACGGGAAGGGATCTAAATACCGAAAATAGCTACGTTCATATTCAAAATTCCAATGTCAAGGTGTCTACACCTCGCAAACAAACCGCCAAACTATAGGTAAAAGTAAGGCGTCATCAGCAAAACAGCTCGCTTACCACTTTCTCTGACCCTACGCATTAAATGCACTCACTCCAAAGACAACACGGCTAAACAACGACAACATTCACGCCATTGAGCTCGGTTAGCCACTACCTCACCTAACGTTCGCTACCGCCAACCCTGTGGGTCACGAGGACCCCAGCCCGGGAGACGAACCCGATCTACAGTGGCCAACACCTTCGTGACCGATTTCATTTCTCTAGGCCAGGTCATCATCTACCCACCTCAAACCTTGCGCTAGTCGGCCCCAGCATCAGCAGAGTGTTTGGTATGGCAGACGGCTAGTTGGCATCCTTAGTACATAACGTAAGCACCTAAGTCTGTGTAAATGTAAGGAGTGAACAAAGGAACTCGTCTCACAATCAGTACCAAACTCCCACCTCCTAACCCCCTCGTTGGTGCCACTCGACGCGAACGATTGAACGCAGACACCGGTGGTAAAATGCCTGAAGACGGTTCACGTCTTCTACACTCAATGGCCAGGTTTCGCTGTTGTAAAGTAATACAGTCATCACTGTTATCTTATATATGCAACCCTTAGGCTTTATACATACCTCTTTGTCGCCATAGGTGCCGCAGATTGGCGAACATCCCACTAACCTTAGATACGCATTTCAATTGCATTCCCTACGCCTCCATTGTCGCTGATGCAGCTTCCCAGGTACACAAACCGGTCAATGATCTTCATGACTGCAATACATAACAATGGATCTACGTAAACATAGCGATCTTGCAGAAGCACTTTGTATTTCGAGGCTGCAAAGCGCATTTCGAAGTATTTAGCAGAACGCGAAATAGCGCCCAACATTGTTTGGGAAATGTCAAACAGTAACACCTTGTCGTCACCATAACCAAGATCAGTCAGTCTTCCATCAAAGAGAAGGCTCACGCCGGCATCTTGTGAGTGCCGCAGAGAGAGCTCCATTGTTTCGTCTATGACGTCTATGACGTCACTCCTGGTGCTGAAACTGTCAGACAGCTCACCGTAAATCCTAAACCGAGCTTAAGTATAGGGATAAAGCACCGACAGCATACTCACACACTTGGTCGGTACAAATCTGTGTTTGACTGACCCTAAAAGTGCAGATCGATCCACCGAACTGAATGCATCATTATAGTCAAGAAATACGGTGACTGTTCATCTGCAGTACACAGGACGCTGCTCCCAAATTTGACGGGGAGTAAAAATGTGATCTATACATCCTCGTTCAGGGCGAAACCCTGTTTACTCTTCCCTAATCTTTGCTTCCCGAGCTGCAGTGAATCAACGAATGGACACCAGAGCCCTAGTAATGACTAGGGTCAAACTACTTCCCCTACGGTTTTCGCAAGAGCTCCTGATACCTTTCTTGAACATTGGAACTATTAACGAGTGACCCCAGCATGAAGGGATGGTCTCCGTCATCCACAGGTTGAAACAATTGAGTCAAAGCCCCTACTAAAGCACCCCGAGCTTCTTTGAAGAGGCCGGTACGAGATCGTCTGAGCAAGCAGCATTACTACGTTTGAGAACCGGAATTGACGCCAAAATAAAAACGAAACTTCCGTCTATAAACAACAGGAATTACTGAGAGAAGGCGGTCCACGGATTCCACCTGTTTGTAAAGGATGCACTAAGTTATTTGTTACATATACAGTGACTGAAGTGGCTAAGTTACTTGCCCACTCACTGGCTGAGTCCGCGACGGAATGAGCACTGTATCGGGTGTTCTTTGCTGCTGAATAGATCTTCCTGGTAGAATCACCTGGTGATGCGCCTCGATGGCCCAATTGCGTCCAACCATAGGACCAAACGAAGACATCATGGACGGCGGAGCTAGGAAACCGCTCCCGACTGCAGTGGGTGGCAGAGGGACGAACGCGCGATCTACAGCCATTCGAGTGTGGGCCACTGCGGTGGCTGGAGCGATAAACTGGCCAGAAGGTGGAGGAACCACTCGAGCCATCGAAGGTGGTGGAGGTTTGATTGTGGCTGGAGTTAAAAGCCGGTGATCTGACGCAGGCGGAGCTCCTGCTGGATGTCGCTGGTCTATCGGACTGTCGAGTTTTCCATCAGTGGTCACATTAATAGCCGATGAACCATTTAGTAGCATATTCCGTCTTTCTTCGTCCTCTTTGGCCCACTGTTCACGTAGCAGCTCTTCGCGTTCCAGTTCCGACTCGTAGAACTGCATAGAAGCAGACTGGCACGACACGTATCATTAGAAAATCACCAGCGCACGGCATTCGGTAGACACACCGGTAGGTAAAGAGTGTGGAATAAACACATAAATGTAATCGTTTTTCAAGAGCAATGATCGAACGGCCCCACAATCCTGTGTAACCATCATTTACTCTGTAAAATACAATCGTAAAAGTTCGTCGTGACTGATGTTTCCACAGTTTCTTCCGGTGCCCGCACAAAAGCGTCCGTGTATAGTACGCTTTGCAAGGTCTCCGTGAGACAAAGAATTGCTTGTTCCTTTTATCGCTGTATAACAGCGCGTATGCCATGACTTTCCTACCCAGTATCGCTACTCACATGGAAGACTGTCATCGGCAGCCCCCAACACATGAAAGAAGTAACGCATCACTACTCTGGAAAAGTAACTACATGATACTGAGTTAGAAGGTGGGGATCAAGGTCAGTAGCTGAGACACTGGAAAGGACGAAATCTGCTAGCCTGGCTTCCTACGGAAAAATCTGCCTACCACACATACAAAAATGACAAATGAAAGACGTTGTGTAAAGTGCAATACAACTTAGGACGCCAAGTAAAGAAACGTCAAATGCTATGAAAATCCAAGTCAGAATGAAAGAAGGCTAAGCGGGTGACACACAATGACTTCACTTCTACGTTTGAAATCTGCTGTCATGCTCAACGGGCCACAATGATGTTCGCGTACAACGAAGCAAACGTCTGGTTCTTCGAACAGCACTAGCATCGTAGCCAGCAGGTTGGGTTTTCCTAGACAGCTTGTGCTCTAAACTGGAACTACCGGCACACACCGTCCACGTGCGTAACCCATCTAGTTAGTTGCACTGGCGTATAGACTACGTAACTAGCCTGAATACCGCATGACGCTTGCCGCTAGGATCACAGGTTGGTAGGATGCGATCAAAACATGCCGGTCTAACTAAAAGCAACACTAGGGCAAAAGCAGAGTCAGTATTAGGGTCAGTGAAAAGTAAATACATACACTTTCAACTTTGAGTCGTATCCCAGGATAGTACTGGTCGGGTCGCCGCTGGTCTTGACAGTAGCTTACGAAGTGCCGTATTAAAAAATAAGATGGAATCATAATACATAAGTACGCAAACAGAAGGAATGAAACTCACAGAATTAGGAATCATACGTACATAGACTCAGCACTTGCTGCGACAGTGCTGTGCCAGAAAGTGCTTCCAATCAGTCGCGTAGCCCAAAAGTGGTAGACAGTACCTCTCAACCGTAGTCAGTGGAGTGACGAATGCTTTTGTGGACGGCTACCACACTATCAGCAAGGTGCCTTACAGTTTTCTCAACTATAAGCAGCCTCAAGGAACAACATGCGAAATGACGCACAATGTGCGGAGATACAGAGTATAAGATCAGGTCAGGGTAGGCTGTGCAGTTTCACTACCACCGCTACCGGTCACGAGCTTACGGATTTCCAAAATACGGCCTGACAGACCGTTGCGTTATGAACAAAACCAGCATACTGCATACAGGAAAACTGGTGCAAACAACGGTTATCAGGTGTATGAAGTCTATGTGTTGTCTATGTCAATAGACCTGATCTTTGAGTAAGTGCGTGCACGCGATGCAGACCCTCTTTCAGTCGATAACCAGGTTTTTCTATCCTCGAAACGATTAAGGCTTGCAAATGCACCGTGTAAGCTTAATTTGTTTGCAGACACTACGTCGACAATATTGCAAGCTGATGAGGCTATACTACTCAGACAAGCGAGGTGGGTATCAGTCTCAAGCGGTCTGCTTACAACAACGATGACAGGATCAGAGCCAACTCAATATTGCAGCCTCACTTTACTTCTGAGGGTACAAAACGCACACGATATATGCACGCCATTTAGAGTTTAACACAGTCTGCATGTTTTCCGTTGAGGAACCAAATTAGACGACTATGTCCGTGTGCTCAACCCGGCCTGTTTACCACCAGCTCGACCCCGAAGTCTCGGAAACCTACATGCGCTCTTCCCAGAACACCATCTATCATGTGGTTGATCAGTCCGGACCGCGACCAGACACTCTTGGCGGGCATCGCCTAAAGTGGAGAAGAATCGAGAAGGCTGCCCACAAATGCGCACTGTACAGAGTGAGCATGCAATGAGTTCAGCAAGTAATGATAAGCGGGACCATGGTAGAAGCAGCCCTTGAGAGAATGTCGCACAAATACCACAAACAAAACAGAGCAAGACATACCGGTTTCAACCGGTTCTTCTTTATAATATCCTTGTTTTCTTTCTTGTACAGTTCAATATACCGTTTGGTCTCTTCCACAGAAACGTCATTCATAAGGTTGTATACTAAAACAATATGAAAATACCAAACTGAACGGAGACTAACAAACTTATTTCCTCAATTTTCTCAAGATACAAATCATATTCTTCTAAGGAATCGAAATCCTCTTCACGTTTGTTGAAGCTATCAGGAACGGAAAAAAAAACAGACGCGTGAACGAAACCTACTCATTCAGAATTTTCTTTCGCAACTCAACCTCTTTTTGAACTGATGGATCTTCGAACAGCTGATAGCGAAAGTTCGCTTTTCGAACAGGTGTCTTGCACTGCACACACAGACCGGATCCTCGAACAAATAACACTTCCACACAGTTCTCGCACCTGCAGACGAAAGAGGTTATGGGCAAACGGTGCTTGAAAGAATTACAAGGAGTGGCCGCATGTGTTGATCATCAGTTTGAGTTGCGGGTTTGTGTACTTGCTTGATCGACAACTCGGACAGGTTTGCGTTGAGTCGAGCATGGTGAATGAGCGAGACAAAGTCAACGTGAACACACTGGAAAAAAGAACAAATGAAATGTTATTAGAACAATTTTTCCGCTTTCATAAGAGAACTAGAATAGCGTTATTCACCAGTTAACCTCCATAATCTGCACCACCTATGGCGTCGAAAATACGTTCGGTTGCAGGTGAAGAGGTGAATGTATACCACCTTTGTACGACCCACTTTGCCGTATGATCCAGAAACGTAGTCTGTTCGCAAGTGAAAAACTGGGCGGAGTTGTATTGTTTGAGCATCGTCTCGTCAATTATCCCGTACTGAATTAGGTAATCTGCCAATAACGTTAGCGTTCACTGTGTTCAGACACGCGAACAAATGGCCAAATGGTAAAATGCACGATACAGTGGTGTTGCTCCTCTCAAGAGAGAATGAGAGCCACCTTAACATTGTAATCCAGACTTTAAACTTTGTAGATACATGGCGCATATGATGCAGGCACGTCACTTAACTGAGTTAATATGGTCCGCGCGTTGTCTGCCGAAGAACTAAAAAGGGGGTAGAATGGATGAGTTCCAACAGAATTTGTCTGAAGTGAAACTGGGGGTATAATCTTTGAGTGAGTATATTGCGCTTATTCTCCATGACGTTATAATCACCAGGCAGGCAGTTGCTCGCCTAACTGTACACACCGAGGAGTCTACGATGAAAATGAAAGAAAAAGCTGAGTGAAAAAACCGTTGTTTTGTGGGGCCGCTTCTCAACCTCTTCTCCAACCAAGTCAGCCCTGGCGTCTTATTTCTAACCGGATGTCACAAACACCGTGCTTGCGAGTAGACTGCGCACTAAGTCAACTAAAAAGTTTCGTGGTCTTTTAGTAACTTCACCCGTTGCGCTCAGCCCCGAAACAGTATACGGAAAAATAGTGGCTTTGAAATCCGCCAACGCTAATTCAAAAGGTGTTTCTATCAACCGATTTCGAAGAGAGGGTGAGACGTGAACAGGGGATCAAGGCTAATTCACAAATCATGGCTAGCCGGAAGCTACAGTTGTTGACTACGGTTGTAGTTCGTGTTTCCAACGTGTCCATCAGGCTTCTATGCTTATGGTAGGAAGTGCGGACGTCGTTCCTGTAAACTTCATTCCAACGGCCGACCCCCCAGACACACGTGTTGAGGACATTGAAACCGCTCAAAAAACGTCTTCCGAGTTACCCACCCCGAAATCTACCAAACGGTCATGCGGAAAATTTTCTCCCCAGAATTCGAAACGGAAGGAGACTACTGGGGTTGCCCTCGGTAAATAATAGGGTATTTCCTTGGCCAACCCCACTAGATATTTCTATCAGTGCCCCACAACACTGCGCATATCGCTCCCTTTCAAATATCGCCCCCAGCAGACGAACGAGTCAAACTTACCGTAAGTGAAAACTTCTAAACACCATCTCTAGAAGCAGAATCTAACAGGGGTACAGAGGCCACAATTTACGATGCCAAGAATGCTGTTTAATTCCCCTGTACCTTCGTTGACGTACGCAAAGACGGTGATGTAGCACCGGCAGGCGCAAAGGAGGACTGTCAGAACAACTCGGCAGAACAAACCAAATCGCACCCCACAACCCTCCTCAATCCAAGGCCGTATTTCCCAAGTCTTCCTCACACTCTCATTTCGCTCTTTTCACGGAATCAAATAGGAAAATAACTTCTAAGTGCATGTATACAAACTAACTTAGACTGCTCAGTAAATTACCGGAAACCAGGCAGTTCATTAAACTCAACCGCACATTTTTACTTTTATCGATAACTGCCTTATAGGTGGTACCAGTGACAGTGAACTGAGTGTCCCCGGATAATCAACGTACCGAACTGATTCTGTTCGAATGATAATGGGTGTTCTCAGATCACTTTTAATCAAAGTCACCCAGGACCGACGGTCAACGAGGAATCGTAGTCCTCTGACAGATGCGAGGCTTTGTGGCTTCGACTAACATACGAGAGAGGAAGTTACTTACCGTTCTCCTTCATCCAACAACTACGATGACGACTCCTTTCTCGTAAGCCTTGAAAAATCCCATAGGAGTACAGCGTCTTCCTCACCAACTTATTGTTGATGATTTCAATGCACTTAAGATCAACTGAGCATCGGTGTCTCCCCACAACTATGAAAGCGGTTTCCCGATCTCTTTATCGATACCGATACGACGCATAGCAAGGAGAGAGCATGTTAACGCCCCGACGCGACATCATTCTGGCCAGACCCATCCTCTGCCGGATCGAGTCATCAGTAATGAGGGCCACCTGGTGAAAAGAGTAATCACCAAGTAGCCACTTGGACACAGTGACCACTCATTACTCACCTTTGGTCTTAGGTGTTATTGCTTGCGAAAACCAGCAAAAAGTCCACAACAGGAAATTTCAATCGGGCTGGATTTAATGGCCTGAGATGCCATCCAGGATCATTCCTTCCTGAATATGATTGCGTGGACCGGAACTATCATGCGTTTCAAAGCGGAATTCAGAAACCGAACGAGTTATTCTTATCGCATTTGTGCAATTCCTCTTATCAAGCACCTCCTCCAGACAGAATACGTCTTCTTCTGGACGATGGCTCCCCAGTTATTTTGGAGCAAAGTTTACGGGGGACCCGGAGTGCGTAAGTGCTCTCCTCGTTGTCCGAAATAATTAAAGGCGGGAAATCTGAGAACACACTAAGCTCGTACGAGGAAACATCTTCCAAAGAGGTCGCGCAAACGAAAAATTATCCGAGCATGTATCGACTGGGAAGCAATGAGCCCTCTGCTCTTTTCTCGCGACTGTATGACAAGAGACCTCTAAGAATCCCATAGCTGTGGCCGAGTTACTCAATGAATACTATTCGGTAATCCACAGTTGCACTGCCGAACCGGCACTCTACCCTACCACTGCAGAGCTTTCTGCAACCACTTATTGCCGTTCAGTTTTCTGTACTAGGTGTTGAAGACCTTCTACACAAAGTTAATTCATACGACGCGATGTATCCTGACAAGAGCCGACCCAGGATTCGCAAAGAAGCAGCTGCTAGTCTGGTAGTCACTCCGGAATGGCGTTCTCCCTAGTGCATCTAAAGAGGTAGCGGTCACGTCCACCTTCAAGGAGGGTGACCTGCACTTCTCGGCTGTTGCGACTGGCTTACGGCCTACGAGCGCGTAAACAAAACAGAACAGCGGATAACAGAAAGACAGAAAACGGTAATGAGCGACGGATAACGGAGTATATACGGTTAGTCAGTCTCTTCCTGGCCAACCCATTCATCCGAGGCTACCGCAAGGACAAAGGAAAAAGACGGACCTCCAGATAAAGCTCGTCACTTGGTCCGAAAACAACATGATCACCAACCCGTTCACATTTATAGGGTTTGTGACTAGCAACAAGAAAGCTCAAAAGAATGGATTAGACAAAAGTCCAGACAGTGCAGAGCATGCGGGTAGTCAGGATGACAACCGTTTTCACGATGGCTGGGGATGTTCGTGAAGGCCGGAGTACACGACCATGGCAACGGTAAGGGCCATTGGCAAGTGTACTTTGTTAGTCTTCTTGCCACACAATATTTTCGGGGAACTGACAGCTTCCCCGACAACTTATTAGTAAACAATATTTCTTCCTCTAACCAGCACGGCCTTCTTAACCGGTCATGTAAAACAAATACGCCGATCTTCATGAATTGTTTGGTAAAAGCAGAAGACAACTACCTTTCTTACTTTCGTCAAAGTTACTGACAGTGTCCCGCATGGCCCCATCAGAAGAACTGGAAGCTTATGGTATCTAGTGAGAGGTTCTTTGCTGGATTTCCTCTTTCCTGGATAACTGGACTTTCGGAGTTGAAACTGGATCAGACCTTTCATCGCCCTCCTCGATTTCTGTGGGGATTCCTCAAGGGTCACTGTTGGGTCTTCTTCCGTTTCTTGCAAAAAGCAACGACCCTCCGGAGAGCATATCCAGAAACGCTCTTCTACATGCCGAAGATCTAAAAATCCTGAATGCCAGTGCCCCCAATGCACTACAGATTAACCTTAAGACCAAGTGCTGGTCAGACGATTGCAGCACCCCCTAAATGAAAGCTAGTGTGCACACAGATCGCTCAGTGGGTCATGCCTTCGTGATTCATTGTGCGTTCAGCATAGCAGGCGTCACGAAAATCGAACTGAAAAAGGATCCATCTGGTTACCGTGTAAACCATCCTTCGCATATCACCACGAAATGGTGGTAAAAAAAAGATTTTCCGCTGTTAGGATGATTGAGAGCATTTTACCCCCGCAGAACCTAGAAAGCGATTCAAAAGCTTCAAGAGGTTTATACAAGGTCGCTGTTCGAGTATGCCAGTCAGGTGGTGTATACCGGCTTGAAGAAAGACATATTTGCTACAGAGCGTGACCAGCGCGCGACCAGCAAACTAGTCACGGGTACAAGGAATGTTGCGCACGTGTCTCGACTTGAAATTCTTGATTTGTATCCACTTGAATTTTGGCGACTCCACAGCGACTTAATTCCCATGTACTTCTTTTTTAAGGCACATCTAGTAGAACGGTTCTTCGTCGTAGCGAATGATAACGACTGACAATCACATACCAGGAAGCTTTTCAAACTCCGTCCCCGAACCCTTCATAGACAGCAGTCCTTTTCCTATAAGGTCAATAACCCGTGGAACGGCCTTCCTTCCAAGGGTGTCAGCTGTACTTCTGCGAAACAAGGGCTCAAGGCAGTATTTTCAGCGATTCAGTGATTGACACACCGGTTCGAAGCAGAGGCCCAAGGCACCCGGATCCAGTCGGTTTTTCTTGCCGCATGTCAAGCGGGCGTCTGTTGACCTGAAGGGCAATCACTGTAAACAGGGTGTAACACCTCGGAGATTACAATAAACACCAAGAACAAAGTAAGCTTACTTGCATAATGAATTTTTAGGTCAATAAGAATCAAGCAATACTTTAAAGAAATCTCCAGAAGCGCTGCTAACGACCTCAGATAAAAAGCCGGTTCGTAGGTTAATAACCTCATCGGAAAAAACCTACTGCCTAAGGAAAGTCCGAGGACGAAGCTTGAAAAGCTTCCTGCTATGTCCTCGCCGGCTGTTTTTATAGTCGCATCTAGTTGTAAACTTTCATTGAGTTTGTTTTTGACCTACTTCTGTTTAGTCAGGCTATCCATTTCGTAATATCCGTCCTGGGGCTAAAATCACAACTTGCTCCGTGCCTCGTTAGTTTGACGTGTTTCTCTGTCCACTCTATTTCCTAAGATCGACACCAACACACGGCAGGTCAACGCACTGAGTCCTCATTTTCCACTGTCGATCGGTTTTCGATAGTGCATGATGACTTGGTATTACTCTGTTGGGCCAGTTCCAACAGTTGGTGGGCCCGTAATTCTCGAACCTTCCGCTACAGTCGTCACTCGCGTCTGGATAAGCTTGTTCTCTTGCACACCTTGCATACTTGCGTTTCGGCGACTTCGGTGATATGTACACGGGTTCGATGCTGGGAACCCAAATTACCTGGATCAAGTCAGCTTGTCCGTTTCGATGTTCAGTGTTTTCCCGTGGACCTAAAGGACAGTCATTGAAAACAGGGTGCAGCACCGCTCTCCAAGGATTACAAGGAGTACTAAGGACAGTAAAATACTAACCTAACAATTTCTTGGGTGGCTGGGAATCCAGTATCACTTTGAAACGGCCCCTAGAAGAGCAGTAAACCTCTGATGGAAGGTCGGTCCAATGATTGATAACCCTATGAGAGAACTGTTGCCTAAAGAAGGGCCGGGGTCAAAACTTACAGAGGTTCTTGTAGTAACCCCTTCGACTGTTGTCACCTATTGGGGTGAAGAATTGCTGCATGAGTCCTGTGCTAAAGAAAAAGTGTGTATGAGTTAAGTCACCGAGCAGTCTTCGAAACTCAAGCGGATGAAGATCAAGAATTTTTGGGTGAGACTCGTAGGAGAGGTACCGCAAGCCAGTGACCACTTTGGTGGCTACTCGCTGGAAAAGTTCAACCGTATGTCCTTCTTTAAACCGGTGTAAACGACGATTAGCATACTCGAGCAGTGGTCTTATACACACCCCATAAAGCGGTTGAAAGGCATCCTTATCTATACGGGGAAATGCTCCTTTTATCATCCCAAAAGTCACAAATTCCTTTTGTCAACCACCTGGTGGTAATAAGAGTGGGATAGACAAGACGACAGCCACATCCATAGGTCCTTTTTAAGGTCGACATTCGCGAAATCTGTTATACTTTGTGCATCATGTATCACAAATGGGTTCCCGGATTCTCCTCCGCGCGAAACACGTGCAGAAGTTCTGTCGTTTAAAGGGTGACTCCAGTCACCTGACCGGCACTTAATAAGGTCAAGGTCAATCTGTAATGTGTTGGGATCACACGCCTTCCAGATTTTTAAATCATCAGCACAAAGGAACGTGTTGTTAGAAATAAGATTGGGGAGGCTATTGATATAGATCAGAAACAACAGTGGACCAAGTACGGATCTTCGAGGAACTTTCGTGGAAACAGGGTGAGAGAAGAAAGGCCCAGACCGGTTTTCACTTTGTCCTGTCACCAAAAAAGGGAGTGATCTAACAGAGAATCACTCCTTGGATCCCACAAGTTTATCGTTTATTCGCAAGAGGACCGTGTGTGACACGGTCAAAGGCTTGGGCAAAGTCGAAGAAGACAGTCCTCTATATATGACCCGTCTTTGGTGTCTGTCAAGCTATCCATGAAGATTAACAGATTGGTTATGCAGGACCAATCGGGAAGAAAGTCATGCTGAGAAGAGAAAAAGTTATATGAGAAGAAACGCTAAGGATGGCGTGTTTTAACAGACACTCCATTATCTCGCATGGGATACTGGTAAGGCTGATCGGCTGATGACTGGCAGGAGAGTGATGATCATCTGCCTTTAAAATAGATGTGGCAGTGGCATCTTTCCATGTCTCCGGAAAAGTGCCGGTCCGGAGTGTCTGTTTAAACGGATTACACAGAGGCATCGCCAAACCAGGCGCAGCTTGAGAATCCAGGGATAGATGACGTCTGGTCCCATGACACGATATGGATTGATTTTAAACAAGAGATCCTGAACGTCCAGCACAGAGAAGTCAGCTGCCAGGAGTGAATATTGGCAGTTTCTTCTAAGAAGAATTGGATGCCAGTTTGGCGGATCCACACTGCAGACTGCTGGATAGTATTCTCTGAATACCTCGACAACCACTTGGCGGTTGGAGGTTTCCCCGTCGGGAAGCCGCAGAGAAAGCACAGAGGGTCTGGTTTTTCTCTGGTGACGTATATACTTGAAAATAAAATTCTCATTCTCCCGAGCTACCTGTAGGATTTTTGACTGTACCTGTTGGGTGTGTGAACGGATTTCCTGCTTGCACCTGTTCCGTACAGGGTGAAAGACCTCAAGATCCTCTGGCCTACCCGTTAGCTTCTGCTCAGAGAATAGACGAGAACGTACTTCAAGAAGACAGCGTATGTTCCGCGGAAGTGGTGCACAAGAGGATGACTTCCATAGTTTGCGAGGAGCAAATGCCTCATTAGCTTCGTGAACGACAGCTTTAAAGGAAAGGTAGTTTGAGTTACCTGAGTCAGATGCAAGGCTGAGTGTGACTAAGAATGTCCTTTTGGTGGTTGGGAACAGTGGTGATGTTGTTTGTAGCTCGGGTTGATGGTTTTGGTATTGATATGTTCGCCAAACTTGGCATTTAGGTTGCAAACGTTTCATCACCAGGCGAGGTGACATCATCCGTGCGTAAGTGTTTCAGCGTATATTTTGAATGTGAAGATTGGTCGATGCCTGCTCTTATATAGGATAGTGAGTTGACCTACTAGCCTGGATTCTGGTTGGTTGCGTTCCGTCGTGTTGGACCTCTGGTCCAACCCACCATTGGTTGATTTTGTCTTATCAATTCAAGTTGCTCTGTTTGGGTTTACCGGTATTTGGGCTCGATGGCGTTTGCGTCTCCTCAAACCCTTGATTCGCATTGGTTCGCAGATTTTGTCTAGCTGAAACACTTACGCATTGATGATGTCACCTCGCCTGGTGATTAAACGTTTGCAACCTAAACGTCAAGCTCGGCGAACATATCAATATCGAAAGAATGTCCTTAGTACGTTAAGGTCCACTTTCCGCACGTTTCAGAATAAAGTCATTGTTACAACATTTTGGAGCCAGTAACAGGTAACTACATAGGCTAGTAACATGTAGTCACTGTGCTCCATTAGTGGTTTTACCAATCTATCTAACAGGTGAGCTTCATTTGTGATAACTAAATTAAGCAAGAAGGGTGTCTGTCCTAGACGGTGCCGTGTCGTCATTATCAGCAGCAGCAGCAGCCATGAGCCTGACCAGAAGGTACTGTGGCTCGGGCCGCCGCTCACCTCAACAGTGACGTGGAATATCCTAGAAGGAAACGTTACTAAGAAGACCGACAAATACTAAGAGAAGACTAGGCGTAAGAAGTAGAAATGGTATGGATACAGATAAGCAACTGACTACGACACACCGCCATCTCGGGTAGAGTCTCTAACCAGTGGTTTGAGTGGTCACGAGGACCCCATTCAGGAAGGCGATACCTGCCCACTTTGCTCAATGGATCAGTCAAGGTCTACATATTTCGTGACCACGTTGTTGCTTCACAACCACCACGCGGTTTTACGCAACTGTTGGTGGCCTCAGTATATAATGCCCGGTACGGTAAACGTTCAGCTAGCATACGGAGCACGTTACCCAACCATCACAAGCTGTGCAACGTAATTAGCTGACCAACTGATCGCGCATCACGAGCGTTCCGGAATACGTGCCGGCGAATTGCCACATTGCTCACGCGATCAGTCCACTTAATGTGGGCCAAGTGGCGGAGACAACGATGGTTAAACACAGCAAGCCTGTTGATATCTTCCTAGTGAACAGGCCACGTTTCCGAACCATACAGCAAAATGGAACGCACTCAAGCATTATAGACCCTTCCTTTCAGCGAAAACCGAACGTGTTTTCGACGCCACAGATGACAATTTGGCAAAGGTAACTCGTGGCTCTGCTATCCTCGCTGATATCTCATCAGCAATATTACAGGCTGAGGAGATAGTGCTACCCAAGTGTGTGAAACTGTCCACAGTCTTGAACAGATTATACGCAATAAAGAAAGTAGGGGTGGAAATGCCCCAGTCTTGAAGCAGCAAGTTGCACTTTGAAGGTGCAAAGCGCATTCCATACAAACCAGCCAGGTCACTCACCTTGTTCAGCATGGTCTGCATGTCTTCGGCATAGGGGCTAAGTAAGAATGTCGTCCGCGTACTCCAGATAGGTCAACCTAGCGCCAGGAAGAGGTTCAACAGCAAACCCACTGGAATCACGAAGCACACCATCCAGAATGTGGTCCATGACAAAAATGAACAGGAAGGGAGAAATCGGACACCCCTGACGAACACCACTAGAAGTGATGAACGCTCGAGACAGTTGTCCATAAACTCTCACTCTGTTTGCAGAGTGAGCATACAGCGATCTCAATTGATTCACGTATTTCTCTGGTACTCCCTTACGAAGGACACAGCTCCAGAGAACGTTACGAGCAACCGAATCGAAAGCAGCCCTCAGGTCCAAAAAGACCACGACCGGCGGCTGCCTATATGAATGTCGATGTCCCAAGATACGTCGTAAGGTAAAAATGTGGTCAACGCATCCCCGACCGGATCTGAATCCTGCTTGTTCTTCGCGTATCTGACTTTCTCTGGGCTTAGTGAGCCGACGTAAAATGAGGCCAATGAGTAACTTGGACGCAACAGACACCAAACTGATGCCTCTGTGGTTGCCACATACACTTCGGGCTCTCTTTTTGAAAACGGGAATGACTGTTGATAGGCACCAAACAAGAGGCACCTCTTCAGTCTCCCAGATCGTCTGGGGAAGTTTTGTCAGTTCTGATAACAACCTCACTCACTATCCTTGAAAAGAAATGGAAAGAGGAGGTCTGGTATAGGAGCTCCAGGACCACTTCTGCTTCCGACGGAGGACCGTCTGGAATGCAATAGCTGACCAATCGAGTCCCGTCGTCCACATGATCCGGTTGAGGCCAACTGAACTGTTCTTCAAAATGTTCGGCCCGCCTGTCAAGTCGGCGCGACTGGCTGGTGATAAGCGAACCAGATTTTTCAAATATGGTCTCACTTACACCGACGTAACGGTCAGTAGAACCACGGATCAGGGAAAAAAGCCTTCTATTATTCCGAGATAAAAAGGCTTTTTCTATCTCTTCCGATTGTTGGAACAAGTAGTGCTCACGGTCTTTGCGCAAACTTTTAGTCAGCTTACGTTTAAATTCTCGACGGTCGTTATCACATTCAGAACCAGGTGGGATAGAGCGACGCTTGTTCATGAGATTTATCGACGCGACGGAAATCCAGTTCTGTCGAAACTGAACAGCTCCTTCAGAACATGCCTGTTCACAGCACGCTTTCATAGCTTCGGCGATTTGTTCCCAGTGTTAGTTGGGATCTTTTATCTGACTCGAACTGGGCAACTTCTTCACCAACGCCTTTTGGTAAACGTTCTTCACATCCTCACCGCTCGAATGCCAGATAAACACCTTGCATTTACGAGCGTAATTCCTTTGGGCAAATGACAAAACGAAACGGGCACGCACAACGGCATGGTCTGAGTCCAGGTGGTTGCTCCAAAAGGCACGACAGTCCTTAACAGAGTGGTGCCACTTGTAACTAACTGCTATCTGATCCAACTCTGTCCACGGCAGGGAAGCACACGGAGGTCTCCAAGTAACACAGTGCTTCTTTCTGTGTTGGAATGCAGTGCTCAGAATATACAGACCGTGGAATGCGCACAGCTGTAGTAGTCTTTCGCCATTGTGAGTGCGTTGTGCCCGGACACCAAACATACCTCCTAGCCGCTTCTCATCCGAAGAAAGACGACCAAGCTGAGCATTAAAATCGCCCGCTAGTATGATGATGTCTGAGTGTTTAGACTGCCTCAGAAAGTCAACGAGAGCGTCATAGAACGCATCCTTGGTAGCATCCGGACAGCTGTCCGTCGGAGCGTACGCCGATATAATGAATACACAACGCCTTTCTGATTTGCGTCGACAGACTTTTACCGACGTATTGAGTCTGACAGCGCACAAGCGACTGTTCACTGGGATCCAATCGAGCAAACATTGCTCTGCACGGGAACTCAGCGCGATTCCCACTCCAGCTCGACCGTGAGATTCAGCTTCGGCGTCACCAGAAACCCTGAGACAGAAGCGCTTGGATCGACAGCTATCTAGAGGTGAGCTCAAATGGATAACTGTGCTAGAGTCGTAGACTCGCGTCTCCGACACACAGCACACATCAAGCTCCAGACTTGAGAGAGTACTTGCCAGAGCAGCTTGCTGACCGATTTGTCGGAGAGTGCGGACATTGAAGGCGCCAATGTTTACCAGTTGTCTTGGCCTCAGAAAACAATTATCGCCCGAAGGCACATGGAAGGCAGAAGAAATAGGGGGTAAAACGGTAGGAGAAAGTCGTGGTCGGTTAGTAATGTCACTGTTGAGAGAACGATAACTTCTGATACTTCCCGGTCGTTTATGCCGCGGAAGGGGGTTGACTTGAGGGACCCCACCCCGAGCCTCTGACTCAAAAGTCTGACCTGCGAGACAACAGGATATAGGGTTTTCTTGGGGGACCCTACCCGGAGCCAATGACTCAAGAGTCTGACTCACTTGGCAGTTGGGGGCTTGCCTAGCCCGAGAGCGCCTTGTAAATAGTTTGACGTGCCCAGGTTTTCTCATGGATTTCGAGAATCCACAATCAGAGTCCTTATGAGAAACAGCTGTACAGTTGAGTTTGGGTGTGCTGAAGTCACCCACAATAAGATGGGGAAAAGGCTGGGCAGACGTG
Source organism: Paragonimus westermani (assembly GCA_008508345.1). Taxonomy (NCBI): domain Eukaryota; kingdom Metazoa; phylum Platyhelminthes; class Trematoda; order Plagiorchiida; family Troglotrematidae; genus Paragonimus; species Paragonimus westermani. The sequence goes on along the minus strand of QNGE01001532.1, from coordinate 6,113 downwards.
AGACGGGCAAGGGCGGGAAGAATGGCCTCGTCGTCGGATGCGCTACAAAGTGCCGAACGGTACATATAACACCGACAAGGAGGGTGTCACGACTACGAGATTGGAGCTTGAGCCAGAGTGCATCGCATTTCTCTGAGAAGGTGAATTCCCCTACAACAGCTGGCACCGGCAACTTCTGTCTTAGGAAGGCAGCACAGTCTCCCATGCGTCCACGGGATAAGTCCGCTCGGTACAATGCCGTCACGGTGAGACTGGACCTTGACGTGGTGTGACGGCTTGCGCATCTCGATGACCTTTTGGGCTAAACTGGACAGAGTTACTCATACCGGGCAGGCCAACAGGTAGAGGTCTGACGAACCACAGTTCCCTAGTCCTCAAGATTGGGGGATGGAAGATGGTTGGCATCTCTTCCCGAAAAACTTACCATTTCTGGCACACCGCCGCCCACCCGCTCCTTATGGTACAGGTCTGGGCGTCCTGGCAGTATCTCAGCCCACACACAACCATGAATCCTCAATACACAAACAATTCCATACTGCATCGGCCGTCTCGCAGTATAAACCGGGTCGCCCTATCTGCTGCATACAGCAGGGTGGATAGGCGAAAACATGCTACTGCTGACCCCTCC
>QNGE01001531.1:131789-161246 GCA_008508345.1 Paragonimus westermani | reverse complement strand
GACCGTTGGAAGGCAACGGAATTTCGGTAATTCTTGCTGTACATCGGTCCTGCGGCGTTCGAAGGAGTGGTGGATGACAAAATTCACGAAAACTTCCTAAACTTCTCAGTTTCCTTATACCTACTTTGCTGCCCGAAGTGGTATCTGCACTATGTGGAATTCGTGTAATCCTTGTTGCGGAAAACATTTGTTCAGTTGGCTGCTCTCTACGGTGAATCAGAGCTTGTGTCAATCACCTGTGTGGAGACGTCAGACTGCACGGACCGTCAGACTCTTATTCGGCGTTTCCATTTGAGTCGTACATGAGAACTTTACACGGCTTCGTATGCCTACTTCACAAATATTCCGACGCATACCGGAAAGGATGCATGTACAGCCGCCAGATGACAGTGCACTCGTGGATGATGCAAAGGCAACACCCATACCTACAGCAGCGAACAAACAGGGTAGGCTCATTCACGAAGACGTAATGTACTGTGACGTCAGGCCCAACAACTTAGTGTCGGTGGATGGACTACCCGCAGTAATCACCGCTTTGGCTGGAAGACGCATACAGCGTTTTGCAACCTACTGTGATTTTTTGACACGTTACCTTCCAGCAGACTACAGTTTTCCGTGTTCACATATATACACATCCACCTGCTGGGTGGACCGTGAACGTGTACAGTGTAACGCGCTACTCCTACCAGTCAAAGACAGCTTCGTATTTTACCCAGTACTGCACATTTGGAAAATTCAGTAAAATCAATCCTACCTAATTTTACTCCGCTTTCTTGAGCAATAACACAATGCTTGCGCTAATGAACACTTTCATTTTCAGATGTATCAGTTGGTGGAGTTCGAGGATGGAAGCGTTTGGATAACGCAGAGGCCGTGGATTACGCAGCCATGATTTGCGCTCTGGCCGGGAATGGCATCTTGAGTGGAATGACAGCACCCACTGGTTCAAAGCTGAACAAAGTCAAGATGCATCGCGCAACAGGTATGCGCTTTTGAGTTTCCTAACATCTTCTAGATGACCTGCAACTGGCTCACAAATATCAACGAATACTAGGACAGTTATCAGACATACCATCGTCTGATGCCACGGATATAATGGATCGCGCCAAACGTAAGCGGTACAGTAGAACCGCCTCATGTCACATTCGCAGATAAGCCATCATTCGTTCTGACTTCACGTATGAAGTGGAAAAGAAACAGAAACCTCCAGTGTATGGCGCCGATATCGACTATTCTCCACCACCACCACAATTGGAGACTATGTCACGTGCACCTCCATCTCCAACACGATGGACATTGGGGTCAATAGAGAACCTGCCCACATTCTCCAACTCTATTGATTCCAGGTATGTCATCAGTAAAACGTCAGTCAGCAAGCACTTAGCTCCACCATCGTTAGTCCACCAGCAGCACACAGCCAGGCAGTGTGCAAAAATGACACAGCCAAAGAAGTTAGAGAGTTAACAGGTAAGTATTTTCAATACAAAGATGCACCGTGTTCACCAGGTGTAATTGAGAACTTAGTTCTCCAAAACATCCGAATCCGCGAGGAGTTGCATGCCCCACGGCTGGAAGTGAATGCATTGCGATTCCAACATGCAGCTCCCGGTACGTCATCCACTTCACACTTCCCCGTGCGATTCCCCATGCAGTCCATATGGGACATGCAGCTGCTGAATATGAAGCTGGAAGAAGCAGAAATATATACCCAGCTGGTATGTTTGACTTTTCCGATTCACAGTAAGCAGGTGACCTTTCTCAGCAGTGTCGGAGGCACATCCATGGGTGAATGCACACGTAATGTTATAAAAACATTATTGATGGATGAAGTGGCAAAACCACAAACTGGAGAGGAGTAAACAATCGTGTCCCCACTGCCTCTTCACCCTTGGCCGCAGCCATCGTTGGTATGTTCGATCACTAAAAGTTGTCAGTTGTTAGATGTAGAATCCATCATGAAGAAAGCTTAGCCCGGCGTATCGCACGCGGACGCATTGCTCTTTCTGCACAGAGCAGTTGCAACCCTGCTCGCCGAGTGCATTGTGAGTTCATTAACTGTGCTGGCTTAGTTGCATCGATCTCACAAACTGTGCCACCTCCGACGTTGAAACATAAAAAAGACCGTATGCAGCGCCACTAGTGATAGTTGACCCGGATAACTCTGAAGATGAGTTTCGTGTTTTTCCCGTACTCAAGCCAGTCCCAGTGAAGGTGTCGGAAAATGACTACACGGACCTCACTGGCAACGATGAGTGATGCTCCACCTACCATAATACGTATCGCCTAACTGTAGACCAGCGTACACAGTAAGAAGAGGACTTCTACTGAAACAGAACTGAAGGCAAGGAGGCTGCGAGAATTTGGACGGAATATTCCAGGTGATTACGTACATATAGTAAGTGTATTCCGAGACACTCATATCACTTTCACGTTGCGGCGTTGACTGTAGTGTGCACGTATACTTCAGCGGGTCACCCCGAAAGGCCTCATGCGGTAGCATGCGTCGCTCCCCGTTAGGGTGCAACATTAGACAACTACGGTCGCCGTGGCTTTCAGGTCTACCTCAACGTTGTCGCGCAACTCGAGGATGAATGGAGGTAAGGTCTCTTTCCAGATGGGGTTCGACGACGCACTCACATTGAAAGCGTTGTATAGGCGGTTGTGCGTATATGCCTGCAACCAGCAGTATTCAGATCTGTGAAAGGTCGCTCAACATGTGGCTGACGACCCGCAGTCAACACTGCGGAACAACCACCACCAAAGTGGCTGTATCATCATTACAGACATTTAGTGAGATGGAGCCATGAGATAATTTACAACCATGAGTGATGATTTTCGATTTGTTCGCTGAGAAAGGAATCAGCCATGTTCTGCACGAAGACTGCAATGACGCTTGGTCCTGTCGTATATTTTGTAGACAGAAATTGATGTTACCATGCTGACGAAATGTGTAAACGATTTTGATATCGTCAGCAAACGGAAAGGGCTTGTCATGTGTGATAACGTTGCATAATTCATTTATGTACATTAAGAAGAGCAACAGACCCAGAACGCCTCCTTGAGTAGTGCTCCCCTATTTTGACTGTTTGAGTGCGACTTTCAAGGTGTGACGACAGCCAGCTATACAATCGATCTTGTATGCCAAACGATACTATTTTGATCAAGAGGCGCTTATGAGGCACACGATCAGAAGCCTTTTGTATGTCCAAGAGTATGATACTTATCGCATTTCCTGCATAAACGGACGTCGATATATGGTTCAGAATTCCAGTTGGCATGTCATTTAAGAGCGTTTACAAAGGAAACCGTGCTGTGAAGGGCTTATAAGGTTTTGTGTCCCTAAAAACTCGATCATGTGCACCCTTATTATCCTTTCAAACATTCTCGAGCAGATTGACGTGCGGTTGCTGGGACGATAATTACTAACGCCCTGCCTTGGACCACTTTTGTGACGAGGCATAATGACTGAGGTTTTCCACTTAGGATGGAAGGTGCTAGATAAAAGTGACAGGTTAAACAAACTGAGTAAGAAGATGAGTATATCCCCACCTGCCTGCTTGACGACCATTGGTGAGATACCATCTGGTCCAGGATGGACTGAGGGCTTAATCCTAGCTAACTGTGAACGAACACTTCGAACATCGATTAGAACATTACTGGAAACTTTATCTGTTTTCGGTGGGATATTAGCAGGTAATGGGGTGCTTTCTGTGCTAAACGAGGCCGCGAGATGTGAGTTAAAAATTTCGCACATCGCTACAGGGCCATCGACAACCGTTTTATCTTAGGGAGTAATAATTCTTATAGCAGGGTCCCTCATGGAATTTCTCCGTCTCAATAGTTACACCAGTTTCGTTCATCTCTGCTCACTACTGAGCGCGAGTTTCTCTTCGTTTATTTCACGGGGTTGCGTCTGACGTCCTATGTGTTCAAACATTTTGCTCGTTCGCATCACCAGGGAAAAGTCTAGTGTTCTTCCGTATCTCCACTTAAGCATCTTAAGTCTGTCAGTCTCTTTCGCAGTAAGGATTTCAACTTGTACATACGAGCCGACACGTTTTAATTTAGTGGGGGCCAGAACGTCGACACAAAACGTTAGATGTCTGATAAATTCTCCGGCTGCTATGCTTGGGTCTGATGTGCGAAAGAAGGTATTCCGATTTAAGGATCTTAATAGGGAGAAAAAGGCATTCCAAGCAATGAATTTGATCGGACGGTAGAATACAACTGTCGGTTTGACAGCCATACTGAAATCAAACAGACATTTGACGACATCATGGTCGCTTCCCGGGAATTGTTGTAGAACAGATATCTCTACAGACTAAATACCTATGGTAAATATAAGATCGAAAATATGTCCCTTTCTGGTGGGCGTTAGGACATGTTGGTTCTAACCATTCAGCTGAATGCATGAAAGGCATTCGGTCTGTTTTTCTGGAGCAGAGGATCAGGGCCAGGAGATATTAGTCATGTTACAGTCACCGCCCAGTTGTTTCTGTTTACAAGGCATGTTGGACACGTGGTTCATTATCTCCATACGGTCAGTCACATCATTGTTCGCGGCATTGGGCGGTCCGTAGAGGCATCCTCTAAGTTGCTCGCGAGAACCAATAGAGACCATTAACCACAACGCGTCCTCAAGTTTATGGAGTATAGACTCATCAAGTGTGACTGTGGAAAATTGCTCTTTCAGGTAAATGATGCATCCACCTCCTCGTCCTGTGAGGCGATCCCTGCGAAACATGTGATATCCTACGATACTCATCTGACTGTCTGGGATGTCAGGAAAGCAACACGTTTCAGTTAGGAAAATGATACGGGAATTAGATAAAAAGACAAAGGGTTTGAAAATGTGCATTTTACAAACAAACGATCTTGCGTTCACTAGTAATAAGCTTACGAAATTCTTCTTAACAGATACAACGGATAAACTACTAAAAACCTCGTGACAGATGGGTTGCGAAATACCAAATGGAAAGGCCTGATCTGAGGAATGTACCGAGTTTCTGCTTATATTCGAGTGGATGTCGAAAAACGTTGGCTCCATGATAGGAAGTGCTGGAGGGGTGCACTTATGGAGGGATGGCAGTGTGGGACTTGGGGAGGGGGACCGGACGCGGCGGCTGATGAAATATCGGGAGGTGCACGAGAAATGGATTTGTTTGGCACACATTTGTGTTTTCGACACATTGAGGTGATGACGAATTTTGCACGAGGCTAATCATTCACCAAGCACCTGTCACCTTGTTTCAGCATTCAACACTGCTGCCTTTTTCGTCAGTGTTCACACCGCTCGGAATTATCTCGTACTTTTCTCCTTTAAACAGTTCCGCAGTGCTTTTGGCGCGGTACACGATCACCGCCGAATCATTCTTCGTCGCACGCACACTGTACGACCGATGACCGTTCACTTCTGTGCAGGTGATCGTTAACTGTCATTCGTCAATTTACCGGTTACAGATCTTAAAGAGCTTAGAGAAGCCATCTTCAAGGTAACTTTGTTCGCTCATCCATACGCTCGCTCAGAACTATTGACTGTAACCAGTGCTTCCAATAAGAGTTTGTTGACAATCTTCAGCAATTTCTAGCACTCTTTTCTAAGCGGATGCAAGCCACGGTATCCCGTCACAATTCTTTGGTTGAGGGTTGATTGCCATTTACTTCATTATTATCAGCATGATGTTACAAGCCGACGGGACATATTGTGCAATTTCCACAACGCATTAGCGTACTCGTTGATCTAGTCATCCAAGAAGTATTCCCTCAGGCAATTCTGTTAAAACGCCTAGTTAACAAAACTTATAGAACATCCTCAACTCTATCGTCGATGCACTCTCGCTTGCGCACTTGGTAAACGATCCTACACCTACTCCTCTTGACTTGGCTAGCACAGCTGGTGCACACAAGAACGACCCCGGAGTAAGTCAACTCCGGCAACGTAGTTTCAATGTGAGTGCGTCGTCGAACCCCATCTGGCAAGAGACCTTACCACCATTCCTCCTCGAGTTGCGCGACAACGCTTAGGTAGACCTGAAAGCCACGGCGACCGTAGTTGTCTAATGTTGCACCCTAACTTTTCCAACGAATCGCCCTCTTTCTCATCAGTCAAACCTGTCGATCATGGAACGTATGTGACACGTCTGGCGAACCACATGCGACGGCTACGTCTGGTTCAACTAAGACAGCTGTCGTCACATTTTCACGAGAAACTTTCTTCCCGCTCCCACCTCTTCATACACGCAGACGGCCGTCGCAAGTTACGACAGCCGCCATATAAAGTTTCTTTTGTGTGCTGCAAATTATCCGCAGGGAGTAAATGCGTCGTCGGTGGACCGTTAGTATGCGAGTTTTGTATATCATCTGAATGACGGTGGACGGAATACTATAAAAGTACGAACTATGCCTATTGTCCTGTGGAAAATATTTTTGTTTCGATGTGTACATATTTTCATCATGGGCGCTGAGAAAGTCGCGTGAATTAAATGACGAAATAGGTTGAGGAGGTAGCTGACGTTTTTTGATTTGGTAGGTAAGAGTTAGCGATGGATGGTTGGGAGATGTACATAGCATAATTCGTAGATGATTTTCCGGGAACTTGTGAGTTTGACATTTTGTTAAATAGGCGTCGACAGTTGATAAGTGCGGGTGTTTGTGATCACCCTAACGTGTAACTGAAATCCAATGAAATTTGGGAGCGCCGTGGCTAAGCAGATGAGGTTGCAGCTGATGACTTTCAAACATTATGCGGGCGTAAGTCGGCGTTATCTACTTGTCGTGTATTCTGCTCGCTGCAATCGGACGTGAGCTGGTTTTGCATTATGATAACAAAGGAAGCGGCGAGATTGTGATGGTAAAGTAAACCCCGGAGAGGTGGGACCTCATATGCTCTCCAGAGGGCAAAGTGGTTAAACGGGGAGCGACGCATGCTACCACATGAGGCCTTTCGGGGTGACCCGCTGAAGTATACGTGCACACTACAGTCAACGCCGCAACGTGAAAGTGATATGAGTGTCTCGGAATACACTTACTATATGTACGTAATCACCTGGAATATTCCGTCCAAATTCTCGCAGCCTCCTTGCCTTCAGTTCTGTTTCAGTAGAAGTCCTCTTCTTACTGTGTACGCTGGTCTACAGTTAGGCGATACGTATTATGGTAGGTGGAGCATCACTCATCGTTGCCAGTGAGGTCCGTGTAGTCATTTTCCGACACCTTCACTGGGACTGGCTTGAGTACGGGAAAAACACGAAACTCATCTTCAGAGTTATCCGGGTCAACTATCACTAGTGGCGCTGCATACGGTCTTTTTTATGTTTCAACGTCGGAGGTGGCACAGTTTGTGAGATCGATGCAACTAAGCCAGCACAGTTAATGAACTCACAATGCACTCGGCGAGCAGGGTTGCAACTGCTCTGTGCAGAAAGAGCAATGCGTCCGCGTGCGATACGCCGGGCTAAGCTTTCTTCATGATGGATTCTACATCTAACAACTGACAACTTTTAGTGATCGAACATACCAACGATGGCTGCGGCCAAGGGTGAAGAGGCAGTGGGGACACGATTGTTTACTCCTCTCCAGTTTGTGGTTTTGCCACTTCATCCATCAATAATGTTTTTATAACATTACGTGTGCATTCACCCATGGATGTGCCTCCGACACTGCTGAGAAAGGTCACCTGCTTACTGTGAATCGGAAAAGTCAAACATACCAGCTGGGTATATATTTCTGCTTCTTCCAGCTTCATATTCAGCAGCTGCATGTCCCATATGGACTGCATGGGGAATCGCACGGGGAAGTGTGAAGTGGATGACGTACCGGGAGCTGCATGTTGGAATCGCAATGCATTCACTTCCAGCCGTGGGGCATGCAACTCCTCGCGGATTCGGATGTTTTGGAGAACTAAGTTCTCAATTACACCTGGTGAACACGGTGCATCTTTGTATTGAAAATACTTACCTGTTAACTCTCTAACTTCTTTGGCTGTGTCATTTTTGCACACTGCCTGGCTGTGTGCTGCTGGTGGACTAACGATGGTGGAGCTAAGTGCTTGCTGACTGACGTTTTACTGATGACATACCTGGAATCAATAGAGTTGGAGAATGTGGGCAGGTTCTCTATTGACCCCAATGTCCATCGTGTTGGAGATGGAGGTGCACGTGACATAGTCTCCAATTGTGGTGGTGGTGGAGAATAGTCGATATCGGCGCCATACACTGGAGGTTTCTGTTTCTTTTCCACTTCATACGTGAAGTCAGAACGAATGATGGCTTATCTGCGAATGTGACATGAGGCGGTTCTACTGTACCGCTTACGTTTGGCGCGATCCATTATATCCGTGGCATCAGACGATGGTATGTCTGATAACTGTCCTAGTATTCGTTGATATTTGTGAGCCAGTTGCAGGTCATCTAGAAGATGTTAGGAAACTCAAAAGCGCATACCTGTTGCGCGATGCATCTTGACTTTGTTCAGCTTTGAACCAGTGGGTGCTGTCATTCCACTCAAGATGCCATTCCCGGCCAGAGCGCAAATCATGGCTGCGTAATCCACGGCCTCTGCGTTATCCAAACGCTTCCATCCTCGAACTCCACCAACTGATACATCTGAAAATGAAAGTGTTCATTAGCGCAAGCATTGTGTTATTGCTCAAGAAAGCGGAGTAAAATTAGGTAGGATTGATTTTACTGAATTTTCCAAATGTGCAGTACTGGGTAAAATACGAAGCTGTCTTTGACTGGTAGGAGTAGCGCGTTACACTGTACACGTTCACGGTCCACCCAGCAGGTGGATGTGTATATATGTGAACACGGAAAACTGTAGTCTGCTGGAAGGTAACGTGTCAAAAAATCACAGTAGGTTGCAAAACGCTGTATGCGTCTTCCAGCCAAAGCGGTGATTACTGCGGGTAGTCCATCCACCGACACTAAGTTGTTGGGCCTGACGTCACAGTACATTACGTCTTCGTGAATGAGCCTACCCTGTTTGTTCGCTGCTGTAGGTATGGGTGTTGCCTTTGCATCATCCACGAGTGCACTGTCATCTGGCGGCTGTACATGCATCCTTTCCGGTATGCGTCGGAATATTTGTGAAGTAGGCATACGAAGCCGTGTAAAGTTCTCATGTACGACTCAAATGGAAACGCCGAATAAGAGTCTGACGGTCCGTGCAGTCTGACGTCTCCACACAGGTGATTGACACAAGCTCTGATTCACCGTAGAGAGCAGCCAACTGAACAAATGTTTTCCGCAACAAGGATTACACGAATTCCACATAGTGCAGATACCACTTCGGGCAGCAAAGTAGGTATAAGGAAACTGAGAAGTTTAGGAAGTTTTCGTGAATTTTGTCATCCACCACTCCTTCGAACGCCGCAGGACCGATGTACAGCAAGAATTACCGAAATTCCGTTGCCTTCCAACGGTCGCAGTCCACCGTTGATCGACATTTTCTGGGGAACTCACATGTCAAGACTCCTGTCAGTCTCATCAACCCACTGTTCAACTGAGTCATCTGCGATGATCCCAGACGGATTTTCCTTTCTGTTGAACCTGCTCTCCATAGGTTCATCAAGCGTTTCATCATTCTCAGGCACATCATGTGCATATAATCTAGCGGGAAACATGTTATGATGTCCACTTGTAACCTTTCGAAAGGAAGCTGACCCTTCTGGTGTTCTTCTTGACGCCGGGTACTAAAGTCGTGGTCTGTTCGTAAGCGGTACCCGCTAGATGGGAACACCATTTTCCGGTTAACGTACACACCCGGTGCTGTACACTTTTCGCAACAGTGGTAACCAGTATGGTTTTCACCTGACGATAAAAAAGCTCTTGCGGGTGCATCACCAACTACACTATCAAAAACGACTTGCATATGGCGGTTACATGTTGACAGCAATAAACCGTCTCTCAATACAATCGACAAGTCTTCTATCACGCTATCCAAATATTCCGCGACATTTACAGGTTTAGAAAGACCGCAGAATAATCCATCGACGAACATTGGTGCTGAAGGAGCTGTTTACCTTTCAAAGATGGGCCGCAGTTGTAGACGTCAACTGTTGATTAGGGTTATATCATCAATATGCTGCTGACGTCATAGAACACTCACATCTTCTGTCCATCGCACACGTACGGCGTGGTTTATGCATTCAGTCAAACCAAAGCGGACGTATTCTCCACCCTCGATGACTGTACATACAACCCCCCGTGGCGTTTCTAGCAGATTACGTCCATCTACCGGAAGCTGAGGTAACACTTCTCTGAAGGGACCGAACATAATGCCGGCCGCTTTCAAAGACAGGCGGGCTTCCACAGCAATCGTGCGGAAAACTTCTGTGGGTGTCGTCTTCCTCTCGTTCGTACCAACGACGTCGTCCAAAATGATGATGGACATAGCGTTGAATGACACTATCATATACCTGTATCTCGCGCCATAGAGATAATTATTGTCATCAATGCTTGAGTGATCGTCGAAGTGTAAGTCTGAAGAACGTAATCAGCGGACCCTGCTTCCGTTAAGAAATCTCCGTTGGAAATTTCCAACACCGAAGAAGTGGTTGCAAGTAAACGTTCGGTTAGATTGCTGAGTTTACATTATGAACATCGCTTACCCTGACGGTGTTGCAGAAATGGAGGAGTCAGTTGCAATTCCTCTGTAACAATAGCTGCGGGTGTCGTAAAGTTGCCTACAAAACGCTCCTGAAGTGCTAGTTTAATCAGACGGTGGACGTTAGCACGCGAACAACCCCTCGGCCTTTTTGACTCACTAGAGCTCATTTTCCTCGTAAACAGGTAAGCAAGATGGCTGAAATTAGTCCTTCGGCGCGGTCACTATTAATACAAATTGGTTCGATAAAACAAACTTCACATGAACGGTGTAGATCTGCCGACAGGGTTTTGAGTAGCAAAAGTGGTGTGTATTATTTTCATAACTCTTTATGCCTGCGAACTGGTGCACAGAAATTATACCCAACGAAGTTCGGTAAGTGTTCCAAAAGGAACACTCAAAGATCACTCAGGGAACGGCTGAGTGTTCTAGTGTGCTACTAGGGATGCGAGTAATTTTACAGTGTTCTCGGTATTCACTGCAAACATAAGGATCGGTGCTACACCGTGTTTGCAATGATCGCCTCTCAGACCAACAGAAGCCCGGTGACACTGAGCAACGAAAACCGACTTGGTCCGGGAACCTTGGACTCCTGCCTCGAACCCGTGTATCAATCACTGGATCGCTTCCAACTATCAGAAAGCCAGAGGAGTGTCTATCTGTTGTGTTAATCTGAACAGATTGTAGAGGAGCTACACCATACCAAAGGCTGTTTCTTTGTTAGTCGGAGGTCAGATCACATCTGGTCCGATTTAATCTAATGGATCGACGTTAAATGGCAGATAACTGAGGGCAGTCACAGGAAAGTTAGCTGTCAGAAATGGACGTTGGGAATTTTTACGGCAGGAAAGTAGGACGTTGGTTCGATGGCACTATATTGTAGACCCCCGAATAGTACTGCCTGAGCATCTCACCAACTGCTGTTCTTGAAAGAAGAAGTTATCTGTTTTGGACATCTCAGCAGAAACCATGAAAAGCTTATTTCTACTTCGGCGGCGCACGGATGTGGGCATGTAGCTGCCATTTCTGGTAGCTGCCAGCGCAACGTGTGTCCCTATCAGTTAAGTGTTGACGAACTTCTCGTTTGCACCTGTTTCGTACAATGCGGAGAGCTTCAGTGTTCCCCTTCTTGTCAACCATGCTTTCTTTAGAAATTGAACAAGAACATACAACACGAAGGCGGTGTGTTCTCAGAAGTACGTGAATTTGAGAGGCACTTCCATAATTCGTACGAAATGAATCCTCATCGGCTTCCAAAACGAAAATTTATGATGAATGATAGTTTAAGTCCGCTGAGTTATGCTTGAAGCTATGTGCATTTGAGAAACGTCCCAGTGCGTTAAGCTCCACTTTCTGAAGGTGTCGCACCGAAGTCTTTGCTACGGCAGTTTGAAAACAGTAAGAGATAGGAATGAAAATAATATAAAATTGTGACTGTTCCAGCAGCAGACATACTTTCCTGATAACCAGCTAACGAAAGAACATGTCTGCTCAAGGCAATATCGTGGGATTATAACATTTACTACAACAAACAATGTGCTAGCGGAATCCTTTTGAAAGAACTCATACGGTATTATTTATGCTATGATTATTGGATATATATAACCCTATCCACTGTTTGTTGTGGCATTTTGCTATGTACTCGGGATTTATTCGGGCATACAGAGAATTGAGTCGACGGTCTGTAGAGTCGCATGAAACGAACGTGTGATAACTAAGGCTTACATGACGTCGTTCTGCTTGACTTATTATTACGCGCCGCGTTCACATTTTAAGGGGCGTTAGACAGCGGGGTTTTTATCTGACGGCTGAATGATTCTCGGACCACAATCAAAAGGGTCATCAGGTAGTACACAGAAATTGAAGATGGAAATTGTGTTTGTTAAGGTAAGATAGCTGTCCAAACCTTTTTCAGACCTCTGAACGTTTTACTGGCTCTATCTCCATTTGGAAGTTTATTCCAAATGCAGGAATACTTTGCAAGGAAGAAGTTTGCGCGTATACTTTCCCGGGATATCAGGGTTGGCAAGGTGGAACCCTTACTTCCTAGACCATAGGAGGGCTGTGTTGTAAGTGGGCAGTGAACGCTGTGTTAATCACATCCGAATGCATGAGTTTATGCAGCAGCGTCAGGTTCAACTTTAGTCTACGCAACCAAAGTGGATCAATACCAAGTTTTTCACAGCGCTGTCTGTAGGTGAGCGAAGAAGAATATCCAAATAAGCTTTTGGTAAACGATCGTTGAAGGTTTTCTAACACAGGCCTGGCAGACTTGCGCAGATGACAGTAAATGAAAGTGCAATACACGAGTTGAGGCCGAGCACACATTTTGTAGAGCGTCAGCTTCGTAGCTGGTAGGCTGAACGTCTTTTCGATACATCCTGTTGGTTTTTTGGTTTCACTACCTGAAAGCACGCTTGTTTACAGTAATAGGAGGATGAGTACCGTATTCCCAGATCTTTCACCAAAGTGGCTGTATCATCATTACAGACATTTAGTGAGATGGAGCCATGAGATAATTTACAACCATGAGTGATGATTTTCGAATTGTTCGCTGAGAAAGGAATCAGCCATGTTCTGCACGAAGACTGCAATGACGCTTGGTCCTGTCGTATATTTTGTAGACAGAAATTGATGTTACCATGCTGACGAAATGTGTAAACGATTTTGATATCGTCAGCAAACGGAAAGGGCTTGTCATGTGTGATAACGTTGCATAATTCATTTATGTACATTAAGAAGAGCAACAGACCCAGAACGCCTCCTTGAGTAGTGCTCCCCTATTTTGACTGTTTGAGTGCGACTTTCAAGGTGTGACGACAGCCAGCTATACAATCGATCTTGTATGCCAAACGATACTATTTTGATCAAGAGGCGCTTATGAGGCACACGATCAGAAGCCTTTTGTATGTCCAAGAGTATGATACTTATCGCATTTCCTGCATAAACGGACGTCGATATATGGTTCAGAATTCCAGTTGGCATGTCATTTAAGAGCGTTTACAAAGGAAACCGTGCTGTGAAGGGCTTATAAGGTTTTGTGTCCCTAAAAACTCGATCATGTGCACCCTTATTATCCTTTCAAACATTCTCGAGCAGATTGACGTGCGGTTGCTGGGACGATAATTACTAACGCCCTGCCTTGGACCACTTTTGTGACGAGGCATAATGACTGAGGTTTTCCACTTAGGATGGAAGGTGCTAGATAAAAGTGACAGGTTAAACAAACTGAGTAAGAAGATGAGTATATCCCCACCTGCCTGCTTGACGACCATTGGTGAGATACCATCTGGTCCAGGATGGACTGAGGGCTTAATCCTAGCTAACTGTGAACGAACACTTCGAACATCGATTAGAACATTACTGGAAACTTTATCTGTTTTCGGTGGGATATTAGCAGGTAATGGGGTGCTTTCTGTGCTAAACGAGGCCGCGAGATGTGAGTTAAAAATTTCGCACATCGCTACAGGGCCATCGACAACCGTTTTATCTTAGGGAGTAATAATTCTTATAGCAGGGTCCCTCATGGAATTTCTCCGTCTCAATAGTTACACCAGTTTCGTTCATCTCTGCTCACTACTGAGCGCGAGTTTCTCTTCGTTTATTTCACGGGGTTGCGTCTGACGTCCTATGTGTTCAAACATTTTGCTCGTTCGCATCACCAGGGAAAAGTCTAGTGTTCTTCCGTATCTCCACTTAAGCATCTTAAGTCTGTCAGTCTCTTTCGCAGTAAGGATTTCAACTTGTACATACGAGCCGACACGTTTTAATTTAGTGGGGGCCAGAACGTCGACACAAAACGTTAGATGTCTGATAAATTCTCCGGCTGCTATGCTTGGGTCTGATGTGCGAAAGAAGGTATTCCGATTTAAGGATCTTAATAGGGAGAAAAAGGCATTCCAAGCAATGAATTTGATCGGACGGTAGAATACAACTGTCGGTTTGACAGCCATACTGAAATCAAACAGACATTTGACGACATCATGGTCGCTTCCCGGGAATTGTTGTAGAACAGATATCTCTACAGACTAAATACCTATGGTAAATATAAGATCGAAAATATGTCCCTTTCTGGTGGGCGTTAGGACATGTTGGTTCTAACCATTCAGCTGAATGCATGAAAGGCATTCGGTCTGTTTTTCTGGAGCAGAGGATCAGGGCCAGGAGATATTAGTCATGTTACAGTCACCGCCCAGTTGTTTCTGTTTACAAGGCATGTTGGACACGTGGTTCATTATCTCCATACGGTCAGTCACATCATTGTTCGCGGCATTGGGCGGTCCGTAGAGGCATCCTCTAAGTTGCTCGCGAGAACCAATAGAGACCATTAACCACAACGCGTCCTCAAGTTTATGGAGAATAGACTCATCAAGTGTGACTGTGGAAAATTGCTCTTTCAGGTAAATGATGCATCCACCTCCTCGTCCTGTGAGGCGATCCCTGCGAAACATGTGATATCCTACGATACTCATCTGACTGTCTGGGATGTCAGGAAAGCAACACGTTTCAGTTAGGAAAATGATACGGGAATTAGATAAAAAGACAAAGGGTTTGAAAATGTGCATTTTACAAACAAACGATCTTGCGTTCACTAGTAATAAGCTTACGAAATTCTTCTTAACAGATACAACGGATAAACTACTAAAAACCTCGTGACAGATGGGTTGCGAAATACCAAATGGAAAGGCCTGATCTGAGGAATGTACCGAGTTTCTGCTTATATTCGAGTGGATGTCGAAAAACGTTGGCTCCATGATAGGAAGTGCTGGAGGGGTGCACTTATGGAGGGATGGCAGTGTGGGACTTGGGGAGGGGGACCGGACGCGGCGGCTGATGAAATATCGGGAGATGCACGAGAAATGGCCTGGTTCGGCATAATAAGGTGATGACGTACTTGCTGTATTTACCTATTAAAAAGTTGGTTTCTGGCAGCACCCGTAGTTTTTGTAGGAGGATATGTTACTCCGGCGCTATCGGATAATGGATGGTTACCTCTACTCTAGTATATTAGTTGGTTAACCTGTATACGGTGGAAGACAAATTGTGCGGTTTCACATTCGAAGCCCTGTTTCGTAGAATGTTGTTCTTAGAACCAGATTTATTACGCTTTCAAAGTTCTTTTGTTTTACTCTTAGATTTCAAATCCAAAATAATATGCTTTGGCAAACACCTTACAGGTCTTACTGTTGATTCAGAGCAATGTTCAGATTTTCTGGACTTGCCATTGTTATTTCCGACTACTTCTTATAACGGAGAGAAATTCCTTTGATAAAAAGTGGATGGCACTGTTTGCGCAGTCGCATTTAGGCTGATTATTTCATTGTTCTGAGTATCCATGGATGCCTCAGGTCTGGGACTTTTTCTACTCAAGGCCTCGGTTGACAGAGGGAAAAGTTGGGCACTCAAAAAATTGAAAAAGACCAAATGATCTGATCACAGAATCTTCAGTACGCCTTCAAGCTGCACTGGAATTCGGTGATAATTGCGGACTAACTTAACTTTGCCGAAGGAGCTCTTGCCTGCGAGACAGGGCGCTAGATCCTGTATATGTGGGATGGGATACCTGTCAGTGACTATTAAGCGACTAAGGTCGCATTGATCACCACAAGGAGGGCAGCCTCCTGATGGATTGGCAACCAAATGCGGTGGTGGAGCCCAAGAACCGTCGGAGTGTCCAGTGATCCCGCGCTGTTACACAGCGTTCGAACTTCGCCGTAGCTGGTGTAGGCTTTTCAGAAGACAACATGCGCATCCTGACCGATACGGATATGGTTTTGGTTATGATATAGTCCGTGGTATTGGAGGTCATGGTGGGCACCACCTTCGATGTCCAAACTGGCAGCGGGGAGCTGCCGAATAAGTTCCGCGAAAGATGGTGTGTGGTCGATACTCCGTAAATACGACAGGGGCTGAGACCGCGTGCGATTGCCACTAATGCTTAGGCGTGTAATGCTATCTGTAAGCTTGCGGTACCTCGTGTTGGCTAAAAGGTCGACACACCGGAGTAACTCAATACCGATCACAGCGACCGGAACAGCAACAAGAACGGAAATCTGACGGGCGCCTCGCTGGAGACCCAAATTGTCTCAGCGAATATTGCCCAGAGGTCCGGATGACGATGCCATTGGCGGCACGAGGATGTGGAGCACCTGAGTGTGTCGCTTCGGAGTGGGAAGGTAGGGCTACGCTAACCTGCACTACTGTGCTCATCGGGAATGTGGTCCCTGTGGAGAGATGCCAAAGGAACATGTGGCAAATGAGGGCAGATGTGTTGGCGATGTCAGTCGCCATTAGATGTTGGCTGTCCAGATTCCTCAAAGCGGTGAGTGCGAAGAGCAATGTGTTTTGCATTTAATGACAATAACACCAAACTGCTCATGACGCCAACAGAAGCCTTCAAGTAGCTGTGGTCTAAGTAGACGGGATCGGTTTCGTAAGCGGCAGGTCATCATATTGCTTAGGCCTCTGCGCGAAGCGACTACTTCTGCCCGAGGCCTTGACCTCTCAGAGGTTGAATGAGTGCGGACCTGCCGGCTGTTCCGCATCTGATGTCATGGGTATTGTACTTAGTCTGAGATTAGTGACATTCTGCAGAAATGGCCGGAAACGCTCATCCACTTGGTCGGCTAACATAGCATCTTCTGACAGCAGTTGAGAGCAGGCTACAGTCACAATGGCCTGGGCTGTCTCCAACAGACTCTACATGCGTTGCTGTCGTAGAGGCGATTTGTCCAAATGGAAGACATCGAGAAGTTGCGGCATCCCACAAAGCAGCGTACAGGGACGCTTGTCACCCAGCGGAAATCCACTGAAAAGCTGCAGTGGTAGTGTTTCTTCTGAGTGATTTGTTCGTTTGATTAAGACCCCCTTGAAGGTGTTATGATGACGTCCAACAGACTAAAAAGATAGAACGTCAAGCGGTTGCATTGTCTTCCTCAGGAAGTCCAGGCTCTAACTTACTGAACGTCGATAGGCCAGAGAAAATTCGGTAATTGACAAATTCAGCGTCGAGGTAAACGAACTACGGCCACCAGTCTACCTCCAAGAATGGAGGAAGTGTTAAGAAAACCGCACCGACCATGAGCACATTCGGGGCTCCGGTTTATTCACTAGAAACGATAAACACCTGACAGGTTGCAATACGTGGAAACGAGGATATAAAACAGACCAACACAAAAATTCACATGATCTAATATAACAAGTGTATTAAACGGTCAGCAAAATCAGTGATATTGTTTAAAAATAACTTACACCAGGGAACTGAATCTCCAACCGGCGCGAAACAAGAACGGGAGAGCAGCATACATGCCGAGTCGTTAAACAGACACCGCGGATCAAAATTCAGCGAAGTCGCTTTCGACAGGCTGACCACTTTTTGGGAATGCTCCCACAAAGTTTAGCCCCAAGTTCGATGAGACATCCAGTGGCAATAAACCAGAAGCCAATAAGCATTACTAAACTTAACATGCTGCCACGATCGAGGGAAAATAAGTTGTACGGTCTGTTGGCGTCCATTCGTGAATTTAACTCATTTCTGTTACCCAGACCTATGCCAACCAGGGTCAGAATTCATAAAACCAAACACCGAATTCGAGTTCTATATGGGATAAGTATTCCGGTCTCGATGAGTGCACCGAAACTTGGTCTGACTTTCGAATTAACCGCGTCGACTTTTTTGACGCAATACCCTTGAGAGCATTGAAAGTTTATTCTGCTATGCTAGTTTTCTATTCTGGCAGTCTTTCCGTGTACATTCCATAAAAAGTAGAATGCGTGCTACGTAACATTTGGCTGAAAGCACAGTCGCCAATAAATGTCCGATAAGCCGTTTGAAGGTTCGAAGGTATCTGGTTTACGGAGGCAGCTGGACCTACGAGGTTTCAGGACAGCAGGTGGTGGTCTCCCAGAAGCTGTAAGCAATTTGTCTGCGTTTTAGTGACGGTGTGTTGTAGCTTTTGAAACGTGGTTGGTAGTTAAAGCATTGCTTCATAGGTTTAACTAGTCATACTGCGGGTGTTCTGTTCTGTAATATAAACCTTTCGATTACTATGGTCATGTGAGTCAGCGTCATCTTGTAATTTTATCTACTGCTCAACATGGTGGTAACGCATTTTCCGATTGCACGTTTCTATGACTAATCTTACGTATATCCAACATTTTAACTTGAAACATTATCGTGACATCCGTTATATTGTCTTCATCAGCCGTTCATTTCTGATGGCCGCACAGATAGTAAGTCTGTCGTCCACGTTGCTCCAAATCTTTACCTGTGTGATTCCTCCTTACCGGTCATCTCCCCAACAAAGGTTGGCTATGTGTAGGTTGCGTGCGGATATTTTTACGTTCACTGTGTCATACGTTAGCCAAGGTGACCAAGACTGTATGAGGCGTAATGATACACTCCTCAATCACTCATCCCGGATAGTCATCTGTGACAGTAACGTAAAAACGTTAATTCCATAGCGTCACGTTTATCCCACCACAGGTATGTTGTAGAAGCAAATTTAACCATCTACGCTCCGTGGATGAAAGTTCGAGTTGTCACGATGTTATCGTCCCGTATCTCTGTTTCCGACTCATCAAAAACATAGACAGCAAAACATCAGTGGTCCACACTGATGCTTGACTGCTACACAACAACGAAGAGGGAAAAAGCTAACCCTGTATAGCAGGACAGGGGGAAAGAAAGGGACGGGAAGGGACCCAATTACTAAAAAACAGCTCCATTTATATTCAAACATTCAGCATCAACCTGCCTACATCTTGCAAACAACCGAACAGTAAGTAAAAGCAAGACAGCTTCCTTACGGCTTTCACTGCATCGCGTCATTAAATGCACTCACTCTACAGACAACTCGCTCAAACACCGACAACATTCACGCCAATGGACCTAGCTAGCCGCCATCTCATCAAGCGTCTCCAGCCACCGACTCTGTGAGTCGCGAGGGCCCCAGCCCGGGAGACGAACCCGACCTACAGTGACCAAATCCTTCGTGAACGCTTTGATCTCTCTACGCCAGTCGGACTCAGCGTCGACAAAGAGTGCTCGCTGCGACAGACGACTAGCTGGCATCCTTAGTACATGACCTGACTATCTACGTCTGTGCAAATGAAGAACTCGTTTGACAGTCAGTGCCCAACCCGCCTCCTAACTGCCTCGTTGCCTACTTGCTGGTGCCACCCGATACGAGCGACTTAACGCAGATATCAGTGGCCAACTATCTGAAGACGATCCACTTCTTCTACCCTGATCGGCCAAGTTTCGCCGCCGTAAATTAATGCAGCCCTCACTGTCGCCTTATATGCGCGACCTTTGGGATTCAGAGAGATGTCTCGTTGTTGTCATCGGGGTTCCAGATTAGCAACCACTGCCCTAGCCTTAGAGACACGCCCTTCTATTTCATTCCCTACACATCCACCACCGTCAGTGCGGCGTCCCAGATGCACAAACCGACCAACAACCTCTAACATTAAATCTACGTAATCACATCCATCTTGCTGAGGCGTTTCGCACTTCAAGGCTGCAAAACACATTTCGAAATATGTTGGAACTGATCCAACAAGATAAAACCCTGTCAGTTATCACTATCGACGATCGATCTACAATGAAAAGCCGAGTCTCAGCGCGTTAACTTCGTGTATTATTACCGACCCTGAATGATAGAGTACAGAGAGACGTCAAGCTAGCGAGGCACGGAGCGAGTTGTGATTTTAGCCCCGGGCCGGATGTTACAAAAAGGGTAGCTTGAATAAAACAAAAGTAAGTACAAAACCAAAATCATCTAAAATGTACAATGAATGCGACTATCAAAATATTATTTGGTATAGTCGCTACAAATATTTAGCATAACGTTAAATAGCTTCTGACTGCCCTAACTTGAATGTAAGGTTCCGGTTTAATTGAATATTATCTCCGAGGTTTTCCCGTCGCAGAAGTTCCACAATGACCCTACTGTCCTGGGAGCCACCAGTTAATGTGAGCACCCTTGCTCCCTAGGGTTTGTTCTTGAATAGGCAGTAGAGATGTGTGCGCTTGGGACGCACGTTCCACAGTCGAAGCTGGATCACCTCAAAAGAGTGCAGTGAACACCACAAGGCACACTTCCTGTGTGTGATATTGAGAATCAAGTCCCTGGCTGTTGTGTCCACCGTGCTGACTTTGAAAGTTAACTTATGAGTGGTGTCCTTGTTAATCGTAAATCGTCTGCTTCATTTCTACTCGACGACACTGCCTTCTGTCATGTGCATTGCCGTTTGGTTATACATCAAACTCCTTTTGATTGCGAGTTCTCCACAGTTTATCTTCGAGCTCGTTCTTGGCTATTAAAGCTTATGCGCCTCACTGGGACAAATTTATTCCTACCTGGCACTCCCATCACTTGCTTGTTAATGCTGTAAAAGTCTCTTGGACTCATTGCTTTCGGCAAGCTCCAGGAGGTAATTTCGGTCTATCGTTACCAACGCTACAAATGTCCTGTTCGCAAACATGAAGTCTGCAGCGAAACAAGTACCTTTGTTGTATCTCGGGATATCTAACGAAGACCACTACGTTGGTATGATCAGTATTAAAACTCCCCTACGCCGTAGTGATCCTTTGATACTGGTCGTTGCTTTTCTCTATTACTGGATACAGCAACCACCAGAGAAGTAGACTGCGCCGTCCGCTTGGCAGTTTTGGTTAGGACCAGATGTGAACGCAAAACCTTCAGAACTATTCATCGTCTGCTTGTGCTCATCATCATAGACAGCAATACATCAGTGGTTCACACTAATGCTTAACTGCGACACATTCATTCCGATCTGGCCGCTTCCCTCCGATCGACACATGGTTTTTATATAGTCAGCTAACCGGGGATATGAACACTCAGGTCAGCTGTCTTTGGGAGGCCGAGTCTAGTTTGGGTGGTAGGTTTGGGATGACGTTACACTGCCCGGATAATGACTGGCGACTGTTACAGCTGTGCAGTGAGCATAGGCTATGTTTAGCTCACACTTGCTTTAGACATCGTGCGTGTCATTGTTACACTTGGTCTCAGACAGACCACATACCAGTTTGTTGTAGGTAGCGTGGTTCGATTCAGGACGGTCGTTCTTATTGAGGCATACGCTTGGACTCGGATCACGCGTTGGTACGTCGTTGTTTCGTTTTCACTGCTGCTGGGCAACGACTGGCTGTTGAGAAACTGGTTATGCCGTCGGTAGAGCATAAGTACCAAACCAACTTAGAAAGCTGTCTTAGTAGTTATCACTCCGAAGATTTCAATAGCTACTGGATCCAAATCTCAAGCAATTTATGAAGCAAGTATTGTATCATGCGGTACAGAGGTACATGGGTTGAACAGAGATCGGATCTCAGAGAAATCTCTAGAGTTGTTAGAAGCCAGACGGAACATTCTTCCTGGTAGTTTGCATAACAAGCCTAGGAGGGATATCCGTAGGAAAATGAAACGTAGTCCAAAGGCTGATCATGAAGCTTGGTTAGTAGAAAACTTAAAGGAAATAGAGACCGTTTTTTCCACAGGGAACACGAACAAACTCTTTAAGCTGATTCTTGCCACTGGTTTCAGAAGGCTGTCCCTCAATGAAGCTATTAGCGAGACAGACGGCACACATCCATAATAATTTCAGAAGGCTAGAGCGATGGCCGAATCATTTTGAGGGTCAGTTTAGCTGGCCTCCTGGTTCTACTGTCTTGCCGCCACAAACTTGTGATGTACTACAATGGTCGATAGATTCAGGACCATTTACTTTGATTGAGGCCCACAATTGCATCTCGGCCCCCCAACGTAATAGAGCCACTGGCCCAGATGAACTCGTGTCGGTACTTTTCAAAGAGGGTGGGGAGGCTTTATTAGAGGTCCTGACTCAGTTGCTTCAACTTGTGTGAATGGCGGATACCATCCCTCCGTGCTGGGATCACTCGATAATGGTTCCCATATTCAAGGAAGGTATTAGGAGCTCTTGCGAAAACCATAGGGGACTTAGTTTGAACCCAGTCATTCCGAGGGTTCTCGCATCCGTCAAACTTTGTCGACTCACTGTAGCTCGGGAGAGAAACATTAGGGAATAGCGGGCAGGGTTTCGTTCTGGGCGGGATGTATAGATCACATTTTTACTCTTCGTCAAATTTTGGAATTACTCCCACACTTCGGCTGAGGTTAGAGTTTACGGTGAACTTTCTGACGTTTTCAGTACCAAGAGCGGCGTACTTCGGTAAATTTGGAAACCCATGGTGAGTAATATGAAAGTAATTCGACGACTCCTTGTTTGTCTTTTGAGGAAAGCAGCTCACATGGGGGCTTCAGTCGATCGAGATGGGTGGGATACCAACCGTCGATACTTGTAAATGGAACATTTGTATCTCCTTTAAAGCGATGGTGTTTTTGGTTTCATTGCAAAGGAGCTTGTATTTATCAACCACGTTTAGGAAACTTCAGATTACGGTCATGTTCAGCCGGAATTCTTCTACATACATCTTCGGAGTTCTCCATGGTGATGAGGTGGTCGATTGCTCTATGAAAACAGGCCATCCAGATAGATACATCGAAAGATACACGGTAGGATCGGTAGAGGCGACCGCAAGCTTCAAACGCTGCGAGAGGTTTTTCGCTTTCTGTGATGACTATTTGATGGTAGGTGCTTTTCAAACCTAGGGCCCTAAACGTATCGTACTGTGATATTTCCTCAATCAGTTCATCTAGCTTGGGAAGAGGATAAGTGTCAAGGCGAGTCTATTTACACTGGTCTACCACCATACACCATTTATGTCTGTTGTTGGAGATGACTAAAACTTGAATGCCCCACAGTGAGCTCGATGGCTAGGTTATCCCATCTGGAAGGAGTCGACGTACCTCCTAACGTATGAACTTCCCATCCTCACAACCGTTGTCGGGATTTATTCGCAATAAGTCTGTAGTCTGAAATAGTGTGGAAAAGTGGCAGTGATTCAAGTCGTGCCGACGCTAAGGTAGATAGACGAATAATGGTTTAGTACCATCGAACCGAATGTTGTGCTTTTTATGGAGTCCAAGTAAGTCATCTCCCAAAATGGAATCCGCGCGTCGATTGGGGACTGTTGACGGCTTAATTCTATGATACTCCGATTTTCGACAGGTGATGAAGACAAAACAACGTCCTTGAGTATCACTGGATAAGGATTTAGGGGCCGTCGGTATCGGAGCTTGAGAATTGTAGATCCTCTAGCTATTTCTTCGAACAGCGTCCGCTGGAACATAGCTCTCTGGGCTGTCTCGCTGATGACGCCTTACTCTCACTTGCAGCTCGCTTGTTTGTTTGCAGGGTGTAGGCACCTTGATGTTGAATGTTTGAATGTGGGCGTAGTCGTTTTCAGTAGTTAGGTCCCTTCCCGTCCCCTTCTTTTTTCCTTCTATCTCTTCCTATATAGGGTTTGCTTTTTCTTCATGGTTGTGTGGCAGTTAAGCATTGGTGTGAACCACTGATGTATTGCTGTCTATGATTATGATGATGAGCTGCTAATGTCCACCAGAGCCATGCAGTCAGTTCCGCTCATTTTCAGTGGAACAACAGATCGGGAATGACACGAAGGTGCAGTGGTTTCCCTAATAGCAGAAATCAAAGGGCGGATACAAGAGGGAACAGATTTCTTAGAATGGAACTTGTCCTTTATATCGCACCTGGAGTGTGTAGCATCTCTATCAGGGCACTTGTGGCGTAGATTTTTTTTACCACATCCACCAAAAAAGACTTGGCTCTGGATATAACAACGAATGTCTTATCGATTTCTTCATGTGAGTATAGGATATCCTGTATGTTTGTCGTAGCGGTATGTGTAGGGTTCGACGGACTCAATGAAGTATGAAAATTCATAGATTGTTTCTCGGTTATTTCAAGTAATCTGGATTGATCAAATGATGCTTGAAAACTTTGTGATTTCTACTCCAGAAATCTAAATCATATCTCAGCAGATAAGGTTTCATCGATAAAAGCGTTTTGGATGGTGTTATCACGATTTTATTCAACACTAATGTTCTTGAAGGTGTAGTCCTTGATTAGTTATTTGGAGTGCTGAGCAAATTGATGAGACGGTTGGCCGTCCTCCTAATTGTCGGTAAATAACAGGTGTCGAGCGGAAATTTCACTTTTAACTCGAACATAAACACTCTGTAAGATACGTTTGGCTACTTCAAACGATTCACACTTAGTGATAAGTTCGGAGACTGATAGCGAGGTGGAACTGACAGATGTATTCAGTTTGTTAGGCTGGAGGTACTCAATGGATAACAGGAAGCTGGAACACGTGCGATACCAGTGTTCCTATTGTTTTGAGGAGTCCCGTGCGCTAGATTCAATGTCGGAGTGACGAACAAGACACACCAAGGGGATTGCCTGTGAAATAAATAAATTATTACAATCAGTCGGACGAAATTAACAAGGCTTTTGTAAGTTTCGAGAACAGAATGACAAAAGGCCAAAATCTCAGGTCTTGTTCATTGCACACTGCATGTATTGGAGATGAAATGGATAAAAAATGTGAATAATAGATGTAACGATAGGTGTACATGTGGAACTTAAGTATAAAAACCAACGCAAAATTATTAGTTCACATGTGACTGGAGATTGGCTAACATCGTCTCTATTTTCAGAAAAGGCTCACTCACTTCGTTTGCACATCGCAGAGGAATTAACTCGATTTGCAGCCTTGAAGTGCGAAACGCCTCAGCAAGATGGATGTGATTACGTAGATTTAATGTTAGAGGTTGTTGGTCGGTTTGTGCATCTGGGACGCCGCACTGACGGTGGTGGATGTGTAGGGAATGAAATAGAAGGGCGTGTCTCTAAGGCTAGGGCAGTGGTTGCTAATCTGGAACCCCGATGACAACAACGAGACATCTCTCTGAATCCCAAAGGTCGCGCATATAAGGCGACAGTGAGGGCTGCATTAATTTACGGCGGCGAAACTTGGCCGATCAGGGTAGAAGAAGTGGATCGTCTTCAGATAGTTGGCCACTGATATCTGCGTTAAGTCGCTCGTATCGGGTGGCACCAGCAAGTAGGCAACGAGGCAGTTAGGAGGCGGGTTGGGCACTGACTGTCAAACGAGTTCTTCATTTGCACAGACGTAGATAGTCAGGTCATGTACTAAGGATGCCAGCTAGTCGTCTGTCGCAGCGAGCACTCTTTGTCGACGCTGAGTCCGACTGGCGTAGAGAGATCAAAGCGTTCACGAAGGATTTGGTCACTGTAGGTCGGGTTCGTCTCCCGGGCTGGGGCCCTCGCGACTCACAGAGTCGGTGGCTGGAGACGCTTGATGAGATGGCGGCTAGCTAGGTCCATTGGCGTGAATGTTGTCGGTGTTTGAGCGAGTTGTCTGTAGAGTGAGTGCATTTAATGACGCGATGCAGTGAAAGCCGTAAGGAAGCTGTCTTGCTTTTACTTACTGTTCGGTTGTTTGCAAGATGTAGGCAGGTTGATGCTGAATGTTTGAATATAAATGGAGCTGTTTTTTAGTAATTGGGTCCCTTCCCGTCCCTTTCTTTCCCCCTGTCCTGCTATACAGGGTTAGCTTTTTCCCTCTTCGTTGTTGTGTAGCAGTCAAGCATCAGTGTGGACCACTGATGTTTTGCTGTCTATGTTTATGATGGCGGTGATGACGTCGAAGGATGTGTTGGCGTTTTTCAACCTTCGCCATCTGTGCGGTCCGCGTAATCTCAGTCTTCTGAGACATGCAGTCGTCGGTATCAAGTGGTTCGCGCTTGCTTGGGTTTCAAGTGGCTATGGATTAGTTGTCCAAGGGGATGTAGGGTTCGCACGAACTGTTTCTGAGCTCATGAAGAAGGGTTGTAGAGTCTGATGGCAACAGCCTCGGCCGTGGATAACAGTCGCGACCCGACTGCTCTGGAGTGGACTTGAGAAACCTTGTGGGTAGCTTGGGAGGTTTCATCTGGCTCAATCTGACGGCCAGTGTCACTCAAGTGGAAACCGATTACACTGGAAATGAGCTTTATCGATCCGTTGGTAAGCCATTTCAGGAGGTGTTCACGAATTCTTTCCGATAGCTGTCTTGTGGTTCTCCTACCCTAATCTGTTTGACAGCCGTATGCCCTCCTTATCGTTTATTAGACAAAACATATCGTCTGTGTAGCGTCTGTAAAGACAGCAGTTATCGACGACGTTCATTGGTCTCCAGTTTTGCCATGAATATATATGTGAGTATATCTGCGAGCCACGGGCCTAATGCGGAGCTCATTGCTATGCCATCACATTGTCTACACAGGTTTCCGCTGAATTGAAACTGAACGTTCGAGGTACAGAATAATGATAGCTCTTTTGGTTTCGCGATGAGGATGCCGACGTTGAGTTGCCTGTTCCCAGTGTGAGCGCACAGATAAATAGTTTCTCTTAACAACACGTTTGTGAATTACGAGGTTACATCTGAGGAAACCATTGTGTGATTCTTGATATTCAATTAATCAGTCGCATTCACGAGAGTGGATTTGCAGTGTTCCGTGCTAGATTCTGAAGATGGAACTGATTTCATCTAGTTGTTGGTTCAGGTTTTCAAACTGAACTTCAAAGTCTAGTCCGTTACATTTAGATTTTGGACAGCAAAATCTGGAGCTTCGCAATAACGCTTCTAACATGGTTCAATTCAAAATGACAGACGAATAATTGTGAACGTTCTGGATCGTTGGGGCACTTAGTTTGTGGTTTGGCGGGGTCCAATCTACTAATCAGCTTAAAATTGCTGAAAGCAACTGTTCGCATGATTGACTTCTCGTGAATTCTATGGGAATCTGGAAACAATTATAATCTGTAAATTTTTCTGCCGAACTTTCGTGCCACACTGCTTTCTTAAATTACTTTTAGGAAATGAACCCGTGTGTTCCTGCTGAATTGCATGAAAACGTCTTGGAACCTGTCGATGATGCGTTGGAATTGGACGCTTCTGTTTCGGATGTTGAAGCCGAAGGTGATACTTCGACCAACACAGTGGTTCTGGCGTCATCTGCAAAGTAGGCTGTTTTGTTTTGCGTTCACTGAGCCGCTTTGTTTGCACCGTTTGTAGATTTGATTCACTGTGTTTTATAAGCGCGGTATCTCGTTGCTCGGGTTGCTATTTCTGTTATGTGAATATTTTCTACCTCAGGTTCAGATGCCTAACTCTTCTTGAAGAAATCGATGCGTTTGTATTGCGGTTTCTTAGTGCCACATCTGTTATTGCATACATATCTGTTGACATATCCAAAGTCTTGAACCAAAAGTGCACTCAGCTGGGAACGGAGAAACACAGGACAGCTTATGACAGGAGGAAAGTTTGTCACAACTTGAGCATCATCCACAGTTGACTGCACTCTTCGCATCCATATTGGCTTCTAATCCAGCCCATTTCGGATGAAGGCGCTGAACCCGAGTGTCCTTGTTAACGCTTGTCGTTATATCAACTAGATCTTCACCCAGTTACCAGTCCTCTAGCTGACAGCAGCTGAAAAGTTCTACTTAAGGGGTCGTCTATTGGGGTGAATAGGATAATCATTGTATATCCCCTCAAGGCGATCGTGCTATCTTATCGTTACTCTTGAATGTGACTGGTCTAGTATTATAATTCGGTCGTACCTAATGTGCAGTCTGTGATACAATGATTGATATGGTTACCACTGATGTGCTCTAATAAAAACCGCACTTTGATCTAGCGCTTATTTTAAAAAAAGCCTGCTGGAAAGCCCATCTGAATGCGAATTTCGTTGCCAGCTGATTTGTGTTCGGTTTATGTCAAACAAGTTCCCGATTCTTGTCACCAATCCTTTTTGTTAGTTTTACGCTGCATCCGATTTTAGCATTTTCTGGCGTCCTTCGCTTCTATACTTTATAATCTAAGACAGACGACGACAAACGCAGCCCCATTCTAGCATCCGGTTCCGGTTTTCAACTATATTTTTCAGTACATCTAATCAGTGACACTCAATGTCTTTTGTAATCTATCCAAAGGGAGCCAGCTGGGATCGACCTTGATGCTAACTTCTCGGTGCTTTTATCCTGCGCCGTGGGATGCTCACTGTGCGTTCTCTTTCACGTGTGTTGGATCACAAACAAAACACGACACAGTGAGCGTTGGGTAGGACGTGTCTGAGCTACCTTACTTGATGTAGCAAAATATCTTCGCATAAGGATAGGAAATCCGTTCCCAACACGTATTTCTATACTTCGTTATTGCTTACATTGTGTTTCCGTCACATGGACAGCACTTCGGAGGCAACAGTTAACGTCACGATGAGACTGGATCTTGACGTGGTGTGACGGCTTGCGCATCTCGATGACTTTTTGGGCTAAACTGGACAGAGTTACTCACACCAAGCAGGCCAACAGGTCTGACAAACCACAGTCTCCTGGTCCTCCAGGTTTGCGGTTGGAAGATGGTTGGCATCTCCCCGAAAAACGTACCATTTCTGGTATACCGCCACCCACCCGCTGCCTTGCGGTACAGGCTTTTGAGCCAATCCTAATCGTTCTCCTGTCTAGGTCTGGACGTCTTGGCAGTATCTCAGCCCACACAAAACCATGAATCCTCACAAAATCAACAATTCCATACTGCATCGGCCGTCTCGCAGTATAAACCGGGTCACCCTATCTGCTGCATACAGCAGATCTCCGGACCCCCAATTCTGATAACTTCTCTGCAAGTCCCACAGCAGATATAATTAATCATAGTAATACTGTGCCCATAAGTCCCAGCTCTCGCCACTCAGTCCCAGACCTCCCTCGTCCTGTGCTTCGACCTAGAACGCAAATTAATATAGGTGCTTTCAACGTTCGTACTCTAAAACAAATTGGTCAACAGGCTGCTCTCGCACGAACGTTAGACTCGCTACATAT
>QNGE01001531.1:95609-129885 GCA_008508345.1 Paragonimus westermani | reverse complement strand
ACCTGGCCGCTCAGGGTAGAAGACGTGAACCGTCTTCAAGTATTTGACCACCGATGTCTGCGTTCAATCGCTCGTATCGGGTAGCACGAGCGTGTAAGTAACGAAGAGGTTAGAAAGCGGGTGTTTGGTAGTGATTGCCAAGGGAGTTCTTTTGTTCAATCCCTACGTTTGCACAGGCTTAGATGGTTAGGTCATGCATTAAGGATGCCAGCTAGTCGTCTTCCACACCGAGCACTATTCGCTGACACTGTGACCGACTGGTGTAAGGTGCGAGGTGGGCAGATAATGACCTGGCGTAGAGAAATGAAGTCGTTCACGAAGGGGTTGGCCATTGTAGACCGCGTTCGTCTCCCGGGCTGGGGCCCTCGCGACTCACAGAGTCGGTGGTTGGAGACTCTAGGCGAGGTGGCGGCTAATCGAGCTCAGTGGCGTGAGTGTTGTCGTTGTTTGGCTGAGTTGTCTGTGAAGTGAGTGCATTTAGTGTCGCGGGGCAGTGAAAGCCGTGAGGAAGCTGTCTCGCTGATGACGCCTTACTCTCACTTGCAGCTCGCTTGTTTGTTTGCAAGGTGTATGCACCTTGATGCTGAATGTTTGAATATGGACGTAGTCATTTTCACTAGTTAGGTCCCTTCCCGTCCCCTTCTTTTTTCCCTTCTCTCCTATATATGGGGTTTGCTTTTTCGTCATGGTTGTGTGGCAGTTAAGCATTAGTGTGAACCACTGATGTATTGCTGTCTATGATGATGATGATGATGAACAGCTAACTAGAACGGCCAATCAGGCTTCGTAACCGTAGAACAGTGCTGCATTCGCAGTCAGTCAGTCGCCTTGCACGCCGCGCGATTCAGTGTGACGCCGAGATCTGAGATACTTCAGGTTAGCGAACGTGAAGATGGTTCTGGAGATATTTAAGTGATGCTCTTCTCAAACACTTTCGCCAGCAGTAATAGTATTCTGGTGTACATCATTTTTAAATCATCTAATTCGGGCTTTCGAACAGGTGCCTATCAACTTGGTGGAGTACTCTACACACAAACCGTACAAATGAAAGTTATCATGGTACTTCCCTGACCATAGGGTTTTGCTCTTCTTATACGGCTTGTGGTTTGTCTTCCAGCATGATGGCGTCATCGGTTCATTTTACTGGAAGAACCAAGGCTTCGCTGGTGAGATTCTTCAGAGTTTCGTCGATCCCGAAGTTGTAAAGAGGAAAGGGATGTCTTACTGCGGTCCCATAAGACACCTTTAATCCTTTTTTTCATGTATTAGTTGATATGTCATGTCCGTTAGATTTTTAAAGCTACACGATGAGGACTTGTATAATTTAACTCAAAAGTACGTACCCACTGGATGGCTGTGATCGTTCGCGTGACTAGGTAATCGACGCATGGACGTGTTTGCGTACGAGTTTTCTCGTGACCAAGCGTAGGGCTTATATTTTACAGGATTAATAGGTATCCCTTCAAGTGATCGTGTAATGCAGGGAAATTGTCCTGTGGTCAGTAGGTAACAGTAATCTCGACGCTGCCCGAACCGTCGATCGGTTCACACTAGTCACAGCTTTCACGTATGTATTTGGTACAAACGAAGGGACACGTTGCTGGCGTGAGCTTTCATCGACTGGTGCACTGAGGACGTGTTTTCGCAGCAATACTATCGTTTATTTCTTTTGCGCTTATCTAAATGATGCTTTTCTTGGTTCATTTTTTCAGTGACTCTACTTTGGTGAGTTTGACATAGTTTGCCTCTTTCATACATAATATACATTTCGATTTTTATCCGCCCTCATTTTCATAGTAGCTTGGTGACCAAGGAAACCCTATACTAAATGTTCCTTGAGAAAACATAGTCTTCGATTGAGACATCGCTTCTGCTCACATTATATCTCGATTAACACGCGTTTACTAAATCATCGTAAGGTGCACTAGTGCTGTCCCGCGCCACACTGTGGGCCCTGAAGTAGTTGACCAACTAGCTTTTGTTGTTCTCGCTTTCTCTGTCTCATGTTTTCACCCGCTCCCACATCCTCAAGACCCTGTACAGTCTCCAGTACAGCGGTTTCTGTTATCGCTGTGCGAGCGCCTCGATCTAGTGCGCCGTCCGACCCCGCCTGTTCGTCCGTCTAAATTGTCAACCATCTCCTTGTTTGTACTCGCTAGTCACTTGCCAATTCCACGACACTCTGCTACTGTGCTGGCCACGTTTGCTCTGCCTATCGTTGATGATCTCTGGTGTACTGCCTGACAACTGCAAGTGGTACGTTCGGCAATGTCCCTCACATGGATGATTTTCATTATGATCTCGATCAATCATACGTTGTCGAAGGTTCACAGTCGTCAGACGATTCTTCTGTTACCCCCATGTCACCCAGTCGACCAAACTGACTTTATCACGACTGATTGTTGATGACCACACTCGTAATTGTATTGCTCACCCCGACTCTATCTTCGTGAGTACTTTTTATCGATCGGCTTCACGTAGATGCTCTTGTTGTCAACTGTCCTACTGAATTTCGTCTCTTGCTTGAGAACCTCGCTTTTTGTGCTCTTGGGCGATGACTTGTTTCGATACCTTTTTACCAAGTGGACTTCACGATTTTTTTTTCTCCCATAACCATCAGCTTACATAAAATTCAGTTTTAGATTATGAAAATGAACATGTATCTTTCGCTGTTGATTACTTAGTTCCCTTTCAGTCCATAACATTCTGTCTCACTTATCTGCTTTTTCATTCTATCATTTTTTGCTTTTTTACTTGGTGACGCTGAACTGCAATGCACCGGTAGCATGAACACTGATATGAACTGTGGCCACTGTCACTTCGTTTGTCGTTTTTGTGCGACACAGGCTTAGTGTTCTCTGGCGTTTATTCACTATGTTCTCATTCGATTGGTGTCTTCTGTCATTCTAAATCGACCTTACGTGGATTCCGACTCTGGTGATTTTGTTTACGCTTGCTCGTTTGGGACGTTCGTGGACGATGGACGGTCGAGCCGGTCGAACGCGGGTGTCCGCCTTTAACGGTAGTCCCATTTCCACCCATTATTCGCGGTCACGTGGCACGAATGAAGGATTGTTTGATAAACACAACTGTCGGTAACTTTTCATTCTAGTTGTACTGGCATCCTCCTAGCTAATTCCTGTAGTTTCTGGTGAGAATCAGTTAGTTTATTCTCACTTGCGCTATCTGTTGTTTACACGGCACATTCATGTGTACTGTAGAGCTCTCTTCTGTTAGGAGCGTCACTTATCCTGTTCTAGGATGTTAGGTTTTTCTCCCTTCTTACCATCGGGTGTTATTGGATGGGATTGTGACGATTGCATACTCCAAAACTTTTACGAACAGCGACTATTTTAGTCGTACTAGTTTTTCTGAACTTTAGCAGAAACTGATTGTTTTGTGTTGTCATGTTAAGGTCTGGTTCAGCTATATGGAGCATAAGTGTCGGTATGTTTTCTTGTGGACTTAATTATTCTTGGTTTATTGAACACTCTCGTGAACCCAGTGCTGCAGAATGAACGTTCTATACGTATTCGCAATTTGTCCCTATCTTGGTGCAGGCATGTTTACCATAGGTTGTTATGGAACCAGGCCACCGCGGAGTTTCTGTATACTTACACAAGATTAACCAGTAGTCTCCCATAGGGCGAGCATTCCGCCATATTAGTATGCTATATACTGATACATGCTTTGAGACATTCAGTGTCGCATTTTGAGGTAGGTTATGAATGAGTCGTCGGTTCATGCGACTCATGTTCCCTCGTTAACACCATCAGCTTGTTTTCACCGTACTTATCTAGCACGATTTGATGTTTTCTGATCGCACAAGTCCTTTGAATTGGTGCCTGGTACACATTAGGTCGCTGTTGTTTTGGGGCAGTCATGTCAGACAACCTTCAAGTTTACCTTTCCTTTCAGGTTAGTCCAGAAGTCATCGCATCCTCAGCTGTGGATATAAACCCTGAGCCTGTTAATGGTAAGTGAGTAAATGTCTTCTTAATTTCCATCACAACCCGTTTGCCGCTGTCTTTGTCTCTTCCTTGCTTGTGTTCATGTGTGGCTGCCATATTTTGTGCCGTGATCCAATTTTCTATCCGCATATTAGCTGTTAATGACAAACTGGCGGAGGCCGATCTAGAATTATCCGCTGAAAAACCGCGTGGCAGAAAAAAAAGCGACGCATCACAACCCTCCCTGCTCGCGGATAACTCTCGAACCACCACAGAAAAGCCAGCAGGCCGACGACGCCAGTGGGGATCCAGTGGTCACGATCGGATTGTGGTCAAATCTAAGAACGTTACTTCTGATTCGTTGGAGGTATGCCAATCTATGTGTGTGGTCTGGTTAAATGACTTACTACGAATCATATTTGTCATTGACGCACGAGACGTGATGCGTCAACTGCCTCTACTTTTGAAATGTGATTGAGCCAGGCTACTGGTTAGTAAATAGTGTTATGAAGGTATAAGATGTTTGTGTGAGCACTTGCGACCTAAGACATGCTATGCGTCTTTTCTCTGGCGTCCATCTCCTTGAAGTATCTCACTGATGACTACACTCAGCTCCCCATCGCATAGTCGGCAGTTCAGGCTGGGTTGCGGTGACTGCCTCATCATTGACAACTGCACAACTATGATAAAAAAGAGCAAATTAAAGGAAGGGATTAGAATTACTTCCTGTGTCCAACTTCAAGCAGCCTGCATCATGACGCACATTCTTGCCATGGGAGTTTGGTGAAGTCTGCGATTTTCACTGTCCCATCGTATTATCACACCTACTTCACAAACACCTCAATCAAACAGCGGGAACATTCACACCACTGAGCCAGATTGTCCATTACATCGCTTTGTGTTTCCAATCAGAGGTCATGTAAGTCACAACGGTCTCAACTCGGCAGATGAACTTGGTATGTCATTCTTAACTTCCATATAATATTACAGCCTCATCTCTTGTGCCAATAAGCTGGGAACTCGGTACACAGTGTGTGGTGTGGTAGACAATGGACTGACGTTCATAACACATGGTTCGCCGTCTTACTATACACACAGTGAGCGAACGTGATCGTTTGTTGCGGTTAAGAATCCATTTCTTTAACTTTCCTTGGGCTTATCCCTTGATACGGTTTGATGCGCGTGATCGGACCTCAGAATACTGATAGTGAAAGACATCAGTAAGGTTTATATCTTCATTCCTTAGCAGGCATGTTTCTCCGTTTCGAAGTACGATTTCTGTGAGCGCTGTCTTGTTGCTCCAACCGCCAGGCGTTAACCGGCTCACTTGAGGCTTTGAGCGTTTCGTATTAGTGAGCCCCATCTGGCGATGTAGAATAGAAACATTTTGCTATGCTGTTGAGGTGACTGTCATTGTAATAAGCACACAAGCGAAGCACGAATTTTACGTCACTTTTTGACGATTGATGTTCAGTACACTGACGGTGGTCAGCATCGTATTTTTCTCTGTTCTGCCACCCCATAGTAATCATCTGTGAACAGAGGTTTATGGCTTTCATCAATGGATCTACTTTCATTCTGACTTTACTCATCCTCGTGGATTCATCTTTTTTGTTTACTAACATTATCGGATTCACGAGTCCTTTCATCTGTACGATGCTTTTGCCGTCTGAGTGTTGACCGCTTGCAAACTGTGCGTATTACTGTTGACTATCGGCTATCTCAAACTTCCATATGATTGTGTACAGACCACTGCTGATTCGATAGTTTGATCATGGTCCTACCTCAGATCCTTGTAATAACAAATGTCATTCACTCCCCTTTTGGATTAATCCATGAAAATGGTTGTTCCACAGAAGCCCGCTCCTACTTTGACCTGTGAAGCGCCAGCTCAGAAAACTCCTTCGACATCTGGGCTGATCACGGGAAACTCGGACGGACAGACCAGTGAACAGACAATGTCTCATTCAGATGGGAAGCTACCTTCATCGGATGCGCCTAGTGCGGAGGAGATCAACACTTCACACGTTGAGTTGGAGGTGGATGCGATTGATTCAATGGACACGGACGAGAGCGCAACCGTGAATGCCGAACATCGCAACGGAGGCTTTTCGCCAAAAAAGCCAGACCCTCCCAGAACCTCTCGCGATGAGTCGAAAAAGTCAGACCACAAGCGTTCGGCGCAAAAACGAGATAACACTAATGCATCCCAAGATAACTCTTCGAAATCTACAACCAAAAGGCAGTCGCCCATCAAAAGGAAAGGGCCCAAAGGTTAGTCGTTGTCTACCATTCGTTTTTGCATCGTTTTTCAGAATTTCCAACATTTAGCGCTTTTTGGGAAGTTTTCTCCAAGAAAAAGAGACTAATAAACGAGCAACTGCGCCGGAACCCAAACTCAACAATTGATCAACCTACGCTTTAACCGAGGAGAACCACGTATCAAAAAACGTAATGGCGCTTTTCACTCCGCACCATCTACGGTGTGTCGCTGACTCAGCTGCCAAATCGAGAAAACCGGAACAGCAGTAATCCGAACGCACTAAGCTATCTCAATTCATTGAGAAACTACTCTTTTCATAAAGAAACGGCGATGTCTACGATTGTTATTGGGTGACAAGCGTTTTAATTAACTCTTTTAGCTGTTGCGTTCATACAACCTTACCTCAAGCAGTTCTGTTCTTAGGCTGAGACACGCATTCAAACAATTCATTTAGTCACCTCTTACAGACAAAATCGAAGTAGCAGCTGGTCACCGTTTTGGATTGATTGGCGCCGATCGACCACAATCCCATCTGCGGTAGTCTGCGGGTGAGCTCTGACTGACCGAACTTTCTCTAATCAGGAGACCGCCTCAATCGAGTGTCATTACATGGCGATGATAGCATTTGTGCTCCTTTACGAAATAATGTGTCCTGTTCGTTCATACATTCTGTCCTATAGTCTGGTTGCGAAATCTGCCCTATTCAGGTTAAAGACGTTCGACGATTACCCGTCCTTACAGTTGCTACTCACCTGGTGTGGTGAACCTTTGTCCTGCGTGAACGTTGGACAGACGGGCTGAACACGACTGCACTGATCACACCTTTCGACATTGATTTACACAGTCGTCAAAGAACATCCAGAGCTTTATGTTACCCTAACTACGTATATTGTGCACAGTAGTACTCGGGATCAATTATCGATGTCTTATTTACTGTGCCACCGGGCTCGACTGTATATTCATTGTCAAGTGACAGACATCCGGAAAACTGGCCTCGAGTAAGATCTCTCAGAGATACCTTATATGCCGTTGTTTCGTAGATCGGGTTGTTGATCGCGGGGTTTCCCGTGAAATCCCCGTTCCGATACACGGACGATGAGAAAGTATCCGAATCTCCCATTGGAAGGATGAGTTAGACCACTCGCTTCTACCTTACTCGTCCCCTCCTTCCAGCGCCCATTTATTCAGCTCTAACCACTCCTAATCGTTGGCGTTTTTAATGTCCACACGTTCCGACAAATTAATCGGCTAACTGTTTTGGTAGGACCACGGAGACTCGGCGTGTAGTATCTTTTTGAAACGCGTATTGATACATCCAGTGTTGTTCTGCTCTGAACTCGCCCTTGGTGGCTATTCCTCAGGATTTCTGGTGGCAACGAAGCCGGATATCATGCTGTGGTAGGAATCACTTTGAACTGTGGACAGATCGAAGCTTGCTTGACTGGATCCTAATGGATTGTGCTGTATTAGACTTGGTACCTCAGTCAAATTATGTGGGCCCAGACCGGAAAGTCATTGTTTGTTTGTCATATCTGCGTATGTCCCACCAGATAGTAGTTTATACGCTCTATTCGATCTTCGGTACAGACTATGGATTCAGGCATTGCTGTGTTAATTGGTGAAATGAACGCGTAAGTTGGTCGTCTCACTTTGGACCCGGACAAGACATCGACAACGAGAATTCAGTATTACACTGACTATGCATCGAGTTTCAGTTAACCACCACAGAACGACATTGTCCAACGCAACCACCGACACAAACTTATCATATCCCCAACTGCCGACACTACCGCTCCACTGAACATCGCTGTTCATTTTGGAGTGACCATGCGGACTCAGACCACGCCCCTATTCTTGCCCGCTTGTTTTATCGTTTGCTGGTGATTGTGAAGCGGCCAAGTTGAAAGTTGCGCGATGATGTTCGATGAAGCGCTTGTCAAACACTATGGACAGTCAAGTTAATCAGATCACAACAGTAGTGCGATCTAGGCGAGCATTGAAAAGCAAGCTGGACAATTATATAAATGTATTACGAAGAGGTTGTTTCTAAAGGAACACTATAAATACAGCTAATATGAATTCATCCCGGTTTCTTGGGGGCTCATGAACAAACGTTCACTAGTCCCTCTCAACTCTGAAGATGGTGGTGACCATTCTAAATTAAAATGTTTGTGAAAAATTTGAGTA
The DNA here is from genome assembly GCA_008508345.1 of Paragonimus westermani. NCBI lineage: Eukaryota > Metazoa > Platyhelminthes > Trematoda > Plagiorchiida > Troglotrematidae > Paragonimus > Paragonimus westermani. The sequence continues at coordinate 121,485 of QNGE01001531.1, read as the reverse complement.
TTATCCGCATCGCACACTTGGCCTTACTGGCAACGGAAATAGAAGCGACACTTTTACAAGCAAACTGTCGTGTTCTATCGTTTTTTATCGTTGATTTCTTCGATCTTCAACGGAAATTTAGTGGGGCTATGTATAACAACCCCACTTGCAGATTTGCAGTCTGTGATGGTGGTTTAAGCGTCAGCGGAGAATTTCGGTGCACAGTTCAACTCACCTTTGGTCGATAGAGCTGGTGTTTTTGCTTGCGGCATTCCCAACGACTTTTCGTGGGAAGCGCGAGCAGCTTTGGAGTTTACGTTGTTGATTCCTGTCGTGGTCCGGAACCGGAATATTCTTCCTTCAGCTGTTTCGTAGTGATAGATTGACGCCAGACCTCACAATACTTCTTTGTTTCTCATAGGAGATTGAGGAAGTGACTCTCGACTAGGGCTTGTAGGGCAGCGAGAATGAAACTGCACTAGTAATGGACAGTTTTGCAGATACGATAATTTAGAAGAAACCCAACTGGTTCGAACCAGTGACAGAATCAACATTCTCAAACATGGCTAGGTCTCTACCAACTGAGCTACTAGAGGACTGTTACCCACTCACCGCACTCTCATGGAATCTGCCAAATGTTCCTGAAATCAAAATTGTCCTTATATCATTCGGATTACCCATGATTGTTGTGGTGTATTGATTCAGAAACACACACAGAATCAAACTTTAGGAAAATGGACAGGCTATCGTTGGGATTTTCACTTTACCAATTGCTGGGGCATTCTTCCCCTAGGTTAATATTTGCGTTGTTTCTGGGCGTAGCTAGATTAGACGTGATTTGTCACATAACGTGGCAAACATTGCATAATAAATTAGGGAGAATTCTAAGTTACGTATGGTAAAAAAAGATGAAGATACGCTGTAAAAGGAAACGTCAAATCGATGGCATAGTGATTCGCAACACGAGCGCGGTTAGCCTTTGTTCGTCATCATAGGAGCCTCCTTAACTCAAGGTATCCATTGTACTTTACACCCCATCCCGGAAACGTCCTATTGCAAATTTACCGAGGTGAATTAACCTTAATAAAATGGTTACCTGTTCCGCTATCACTTTTGCCGATTCATCTTATTTTTTCGCTACGTAGAATCTTCTATGCTCTGTTGCTCTTACGGCTAGTTCACTTCTGCGACTTTACCGTCTACCTAGGCTTTAGCTCGAACGTATGTATATTTATCTGTCTCTGTGTCTATAGTACCGTCAGTGTTTAGTGACACTATCACGCGTCACTATTATGGATTCTGTTTCATTTGGTAGAAACGAAGGCTGTCGGCTATTTAGTTGAACCTCCGGAACGGGTTGATCCGTTTCAACCAGCGAAACACCGTCCGACGGATATCGTCTACATTCGCTGTCTAGTTCGTCCGTTCACTGCGGATCAGTTGCGCCAGATGATTTCTGATCACTTTGGTCCAGTCGCGGACCTATGGCTCGATCGAATCAAATCTACTTCGTTGGTTCGTCTTGACACAGTTGACACCGCCACGAGGTGAGTGATTCTGGACGTTTGTAACGCTTCGCGATTTCACCTTAGTTACTCCGGTCGGTTGAACAGTATGCTTGTTTTGTGACGTTTGAACCCCTCGTGTTGACGATGCTTCAGGCTGATTATCAGAGTCATTACAACTATAACCAATTCATGAGACGGCACATAGTAAATCCTGGTGACCAAAAGTTAACCGATCTAGTGTCAGCTTGGAGTGTGTTGCCCGCTTGTTTGCCTTCTTCAGAGGACACAAAGTGACAAATATCGTCAGTTAGGCATACCCGAATATTTAAGCACCTTAATCTTTCACGAATGATCTTTCTTTATCCGCTTTTAGGTGTCGTGAAGGCCTAGACGGCAGTCGTTGGCCCTCCATGAATCCGCGCACCTTGCGCTGCGACTTCGGTAATGAGGCTCTCTTCGCCTGGATGAAAGAGCATGGTAACTCGGGCGACCAATCTCCTCCGAAATACCTAGTGCTCGGTGAGCCTGAAGCATCTCCTACGGACGGTCCGACTGAACCAAAAAGAGTCAAAAAACCCTCAGGTACTTCCCTTCTATCCTTCATCATTACCTGTCCTCACACACCTGAATGCTGTCGTGGTTTGCACGCCTTACTATTCAGGAGTTGCGTTGTTATCACAGCGCGATGACCATTATGATCTCCTCTATCTTCGCAACGTGCCCGGGGTTTTGGAAGACGTTCGGTTTTTTTTATAACACAATCTTGAAAGTCCAGCTTTTCCAGTCGTTATACTTTTTGTGCGTGCATTGACCAGGCATAAAATAAAAGATCCGCTCGGGTTCTTGAGTGTGCAGCCGTGTCGTTCTTGTCGACGTGTTGATCGTTTCGTTCATTAAGATAGCAGTTTCGTGTGCATGTAAATCGATAGGTTGGTTCATTATTTCGTTTTTGCCTTTTAAACCACAATTCCTTTACTGTCTTACGACACAACAGGCCATATATAGACCTATTGAACTCTGCTCGATGCTATTCGAATTCAGAGGTCCGCCATAATTTGTGAGCCTCTCATTTCTTCACAGAAGCTCTGATTTGAAGTAATCATTCAACCTGCCTGGAAACGTGCCACAACGGACTCCGATTTCTGGTAAGGTCCTCATGGGATAATCATTGAGAAACAAATATCTAATTCCAATCGCATCGAAGGTACTGGCCTCCGTGTTTCTTTACATGAACAGACCACCCAAGGAGCTGTTACACTGATCAAATCTGTACACTCCGTCGGTTGCCAAAACACAACTACCCTCACAAACGACGAAAACTCATCTTGGTGGAAATTCAAGCGGCATCTGGCTCGCTTGACAGGGCAGCACTTTTGGGTTGTCTCTCGCTGAACGGACTGATTGGGGGGTGTTAGCACACTCAAGGCACTTTGCCTCGGATCTCAGACAGACTGTGGGCTCAGTAAAATATCATCCCATAACCGCAACTACTTAGTGCTCTTCATCGTCACTCAGTCTCAGATTTGTTGTTGCCGTCTGATTAGCTGTCAACATAGATCAGTGCACCTACTACCCTATGGTCGATATAGGGCACATGCCATTGTCCAGAGTGCCGCTGGCACCAACGGTTGATGTGTTCCGGAAACTGCACGGACATGATCGGTGGCATCCATTTCGTACTGGCCTGCCACAGTGATCGAAGCCAAAGAACGCCTGCGCATAAAGCCCACAAAATGTGGCCTGAACTATACCCCTCGTGGTTGCACCACGTGGCCAGTACAAACCGAAAGAATAACGTCAGGAGGCGTGTGAGTGGTGGCCTTTGTGATCCAACCGGTTAATACTGGCTGTCCGAACGGTAAGCTAGCAGGAATATCAGGGTGTTATCTCTCTGGAACAAAAAGACGCAGACTCCAATGATAAAGTCCCGATCGGTAAGAAACACATTGGAAATATAAAGCCGAAGATAGCTGAATATAGGAATGCACTCTGGATGGAATGAAAGGAACAAAATTGAGTGCTGGACCCAAAAATAAACAAGACATTCATCATGTGATGCACTAACAAAAGTGAGGAAGGAAATGGATAGAAGGCCAAAATGACCAATGTTTCTGATAAGGAGAGCGAGTGATTTACCAAGCGACAGTGGTCGTTGGTTTATACCAACGAGAGAAAGCAACTGCCATGACTTACTTGAGTCGAACGTACTAGTCGTCTCTTCGCCGGCAGTGTACTTACTGCGTTGATAACCTATAATCCGAGACGACCAGTGCATTCGCGGCTGCATTCACCGCAACGCTATATGCTCATGTCGTTACCATCTATGGCACCTAATGATCCTTAGCGTAACGCGCGCTTTAATTCACAGCCACTCAGTTGTTGATTGTTGCACCTTCGGACGGCTTTCCGGGCTGTATTCATCCAGATTAAGTCCTCTCAAGATCTGAAATCGGTATCACAACGCGAAGGACTTGCCTGTTCCAGCTTATTGCCACCAGGTTTTCATTTACCTCTACAACAGCTGCTTCGGTCGTTTCCTATCCAACAAGCATGTTTTAGCTAACGAATTTGTCCGAACGTCGGCATGGCTTCAATCCCGTCCGTATCCGCTCGCCGAAGTACCTGTGTTCGGAACCATGTCCGACCATCCGGTGCTTGAAATGCGTCTTAGACATCGCGATGGACTCTGCTCTGATACACATATTCCGTTGACACGATATCCAAGCACTGTTGATAACACCGTTCAGCGTCACAGCAACGGCTTTGGTTTTGACCAAACGGTTCTGTGTCTCGGGCCACCGCTCACTTCAAGGATGTAGAGTATTCCGAGGGAGAACGTTATTAAGGAGCCAAAAATTAATAAAAGAACACTAAGCGGAAAACGATCATTGTTGCGTATAGTACTCGGAATCAGAGACTTTGAGCAGCCCTCGGAGTCGTATTTGAAACCTCCCATGCAAGTGATAGGAGATCTCGAACTAGTTGTAACAAACAGAGACGAACTTGCATTGTAGACGCACTTCAGTATTAAAGTAACTAAAGTAATTGGCTGACCACAATGGCACATGCAACGTCCAAAACCGTAAGCGGATTGTTCCAATGAGGATCAAAGAAATTGGCGAATGAAGGAAGGTGTAATATTGAGCCTCTTCGTACAATCCCGATGTGTGTCTTAACGCATAGTTTGAATTGGTTCCTTGCTTGGTCGTACATTGTGTCGGGATTCGGATAAGCGGTGAATCAAGAGATTTTTCCACCACAGTACGTCATCGACTGTGGCATACTGCCATCTCGAATAAGGTTTCTAACCAGCGATTTAAGCGATCACGAGGACCCGAACCAAGCAGACGACACCTACCCACTTTGCTCATTGGGGCAGTCGTGGTCGTCATATCTCGTGACCACGATATTGTCCGACCGCCACGCGGTTCCGCCCAACTGTATTTGGTCTCTGTTATAAGACCCGGCACACTAAACGCTCATTTGGCGTGCACAGTACGTGACCCAACCATCACAGGCTGTGCAGTGCGGTTAGTTGACCAATTGATCGCGCATGCTGAGCGTTCCGCAGTACGCGCTGGCGGACTGCGGTGTTGCGCACGCAATCATTTCGTAGCAAAAGGTCGTTCAGTAAAGCACAATCTTTGTTATCTAACTCGCTGGTTGCCGTGCCACCCACGCGCTCGTGCTTGTGAACCGGAATTCCAATCCACAACGCAGCGGTACCTTCCAGAACCACAGCACAATGCGGATTGCACACAAGCATTCCGCATCCTGGCTTTCAGCGACAGTCGGATGTCGTTTCAACGCCACAGATGGCTTAACGCCATTGAGCGATAGTCATAGTTTGGTTTTCGTTTCCGGGATTGCAGTCCATGAGAATATCCGTCAACAGATTGCTACCCAAGTAGCAAAAGTCTGCTCGATGATCCATAGTGTCTTCATTAATCCGGATTCCAGTTGTAGGTACACGGCACCTCCGACCAGGAGAGGCGGAAAAAAGAAAGTCTCACTTGCGTTGATATCCAAATTTAGCCTCCGCAGTCGCGAAAGTGGTGATCAGTTGTCTAATTTCATCTTTGCTGCGCGCAGGTAGTACACATGATCTACAAACAGAAGCGCGCGCATCGTCGAAGCATATAGACGATTTTGGGTGTCGACATGTTGAATATTCAGCAAGCGGCCACTAGTGTGGTATTCAACTCCATCGCTGTCCTGCGTCGATGAGCGTTGCAGTCAAATATAAACTAAATTGGGTTAGGGTTAAAACAAACTTGCTCCACGCTAGCGATAATGTCAAGGTCGTCACAGATTGATCCACACAGTTGTTTCCGTTGTTTCTGCTTGTGCTCTTACCGACTGGATGGTAGCGATGTGAGAAATTGACCGTTCTGCCGCGGCCTGCTTGTGATATTACGATTGCTGTATTGACCATCAATATATATATATATATATATATATATATATATATATATATATATATATATATATATATATATATATGAAGGCGGATCGGTTTAGTGGCACGAAGCCACTCATAGATGGTGACATCATATTCGGACTGGTCACAGTTGCTGTGTGATCACTAACTTGTACGTTAGATTTGTTGAGGAAACTAACTAGATGCAGACTATCTTTGCTGTTCTTTTTTTCGGTGCGTTAAATCAACTTTCATGTTGTATTTTGGTCCACGTTCAGATATACCCTTCTGTGCCGAAGTTCTCAGCCGTATCGCGGCCGTGAAGCATTTTACAACGGCTAGTTGTGACATTGGTCAAAGACTTTGACCTGCCTGTTCCAGTTAATGCAGAGAAAAGCGGGAAAAAATAGTTACTTGTGTTGATATCCGATCCAAATTTACTTACCGCCGTATCCTAGTGACGGCCCGTAAAGTGAATGTTCATCAGTAACGTAAAGCATCGCGAGATGTTAAAATTTCGTCTGTCGTCCTCCGTGACGGACGTAAAACATTAGACTACGTAAAATAGATTATCTGTTGTTTCTTTTGAAAAGAATTCCTTCCTCCAAAACTTCGATCTCTTGTCGCCCTTAGGATCTGTTTTGTTCTTATGACGCGATAGTGCACAATATGGTATGGTATCATAAGACAGAAATCTATACATCATATGTAACCTTATTTCATGAGGTGACTGCAGTCATCTCTTATGTGATACTGCGTTTGACCTACGTACGCGAGTTTCCGGAAACGACTAACTTAGAGACTGGTTTGTTGGCCTCTCATTTGGGAGTGATTTGTGACCACATGGGTGGCGTACTCATCCAAGGTATATGCAAACACTCTCGTTCTCACTCTGATACACGGAGGTACCCTCGCCAGACCAGATGTTTCAGTTACTCAACTTACCATGCCACTCGCACTTGGTCGTTCGAAAGTGCTGTTAAGATCGTGACCCGAGTGTCACAGAATGTCGAACTGTTGAATGTGGTCGAGGGCTTCACATACCTAAGTTGTGTCTGCATAATATCTGTTAAGGTCGAAAATCACAGACGGACTCTGTGGTCACCAGTGCGCACCTTAATATGTTAGTCCCGTCACAGCTTGTTTAGGCGAGAAGTTCTTGGCTTTCGGGATGGAGTTAAAAAGATAACGGGCAAGGTTGCTCTCGAATGCTGCCAGACCTGGCGAGGAATTTTGAAAGCAGGCGCTCATATTCTTATATTCTTTTCCCGCCGTTTATCGTGGCTTTGATGTCATCTGCCTATAGTCTGTTACCTACTTCACAATTTACGTTGTTATCAGAGCCCGACTTACCAAGCAAACGGGATGCACGCAGTGGTGATCTACGTCGGAAGCTGGAACGAACCGAGAATCGGGTCGAAGTCGAAGAACCGGCAACTCCATGTGTCAAGCCATCAGATCCCATTGCGAATGTGGATGCTAAAAGTAAGTGACGTATCCTCACGTTATTTGGCCTTGATGTTTCATGTCACTATCTCTTCACGATATTCCAGTTGCTGATGCCACTAAGCAGAAATCCTCCTCGTAAACTGTTTCAGAAATGTGTTTGATGGTCCTTTTTGCACAGACTTTAACGTATTCTTTTTTTGTGATTCGTCTTATCTGTGTTATAAAATCTGTCTACATATTTGCGCGATAGTTTCCTGTGTTAATTTCGTTGCTCACCTTTACTATAATTCCGTTTGTCAGCATATACCTCGACAACCACTCTTGATGTGACCACTTCTGACGGTAGTTTCCATATCCCTTCGGTCCAATTGAGCATTGACCTTATGTAAAATCCGGACGTTTTACAACGCATGCCCGGTTAAATGATCGTATGTTGTTGCCTGTGCCTACCGAGGTCATGTTCATTATGAGAATCACACGATCAGTGGTGTGCCCTAATCCGTTTGATCCCTTGTTCGGCAAGCTCTTGGTGTTTATCAGTGCATGCGCACTGCCATATTTTTTGTTGTTTTAGTGATGTTTACCTTTTGATACCATGACGCCTCCTCGTCACGTCTTTGCTCTGGTAACTGCTTTCACTCTACTCTGAATATCGCTCACGAATTCTCATATTTAATGTGAAGCTGTTTGTTTCACGCATCAGCGAACGCATGTGCAATTCAGATTAGACACTCGGTGTACCAACATTTGTTTGCTCCGCCACTGTTCGCACAGTATCATCCAGTGCAGAGAAAATGGAGCTAGTCGGTCTAGTCCCTAACTGAAAATGTGATGCACAAGGTCGCAAATGCTGCAGCAACAAGTCTTGCTTGCCTCTTACGCTAAATTCTACAGGGCCGTTCTTTCCAGATTACAGAGCGGTCAAATTGTTTACTTACTGCAATTTCACCACTGGCTTGTATCGTACGGTAGCTGTACGAAAATATCAAAAGCTGCGCGGTTATCCATGGCTATGAGAATATTAATCCTTGCTACTCACATCGTCATACTTCATGGTTATTTAACAGTTCAACAACCAAGTCTTGTGATCGTTTTTCGCCTTCGAAATCACATACCTTCCGCCATAGAGGCTATCGGCTTGAGATTTCTTGGTCGCATCATTCTTGTACTTCCTCCATGTTCGTGAAAAATCGTACTAATTGGACGATATCCTGCTGCGTGAAACGCACCCCCGTTTATGAGTAGTTTGTCATGACGCGTTCGCTCATGAACTGTAGAACAGGTCTCAACGCCAGGAAGACAAGAGACTACAAGCGACTATTGGGAACGTGTATGTGCACTTTGCATGGGGTGTCACCAAGGCGAATGATGATCTGCTGTTACCCAGGGATGCGGATACGCGTCAGCCATGCAAATGAGTGTTCGCGTTCGCCGCTCTGTGTTCTCACATACCTTGTGATGGATTTTGCGCAGGTAAAGCGATTTTTTCGGTCATAGCATTGTGAGAAGAACCTTGTCAGTTTTGTTCTACATTGAAATAGTCGTAGAGTAGAAACGCTGCGGGTGAACAGCAGCTTGTACGCCTTTAGAAGCATTGCATGCTGGCGACCTAATTCAGGACTGCATGATCGTTATCGAAGAACTAACGGCTCACCGTTTAGTCACGTCCATCTACCGCCAAGCAAGCGTAAGCGACGTCTGACCTAGTTATCAGTATAAGATCCATGGTTTGTTTTACTTACTTACTTACTAACTAACCTCCTATGTATCCCGTGGCTAACGATCACCCAACAGAATGACTTCTCCACAATGTGGTCTATGGGGGACTATTCATACGTCGTGATTACTTCCGATGCGTCTCCTTTTCCACCGAATTTGTACCTGTACGTTTATTATGATTGGGATCGGCTCCCAGGATAAGTTCACTTTAGTGGATAACGTAATTTTCAAATTTCTTTGTGTTCGTGATAGAAATACATGTAGTTGTAATATTGTTTGAAAGGTGGTTTTATGATGAACCCAAAATCTTTCTACTCACACAACACACCGAGAACTATGGATTTTCCATTCAGAACCGCATATTGTTCGTCTTCATATATATGCTTTTTGTTGCTTTCAGGTAAGTGTCGTTTACATGCTAATTCTCACGGGTTCAAACAATTGATCTCGAATTACTGGTAATAGGATCGTCTTTTGTATCAAGGGCATATATGAATCCTTTGGTGGTTCCATGATAGAAATTTCCCAGTTACACAAGATTCCATTTTTCTAACCGTCCAGGTCACATCGTTTATCATTGTCTGACACTTTTTCGTCTCTACTCTGCTATTTGATCCAAATGCTGTAGGCACATCGTCAAATATTTGTACAGCTTTACATGACGACTGCATTAATTGAGTGGGCTATGACCAGTATGGTCCAGTTCACATTACTTGCTAAAGCAAATTACCGTTTGACAAAATTGTAACTTTTTATTGAAGAAGTCAAGCCGTGATGATTGCATGCTACATCAACATGCGCATCACATACCAGTCACAACTGTAACAGTCCACTGACTCCATTACGAGCCAATTCATATGTGTACTAGGTACTTGCTTGTTTGGCTCTTCTGAACGTCTTCTGCGGGCGTTTGCGCTGTGTTCTTGTAAAGGCTAGCATACAGACCAAAGTATGGGGCTAGCGGTCGGCTAGTTTACACTCACGTGTTTACTCGAAGGCTCGACACAAGTTGTTCATGGTTAACTTGTGAGTCTATCAATGTTATTGTCTGTGAGGCGGCCCGTTTGTTTGAAGTATGTTTGTCGTTGAAATTACAGATCCGCTGTGCTCGATGAGGTTCATTCTCTCCTAGATATGGAAACCTTCAAAATATTTCTCCACACCACCTACCTAACAGTTGTGTTAGAACAAGTGACAAGGGTGTTAACGCTGATGGGCAGACTATCTGAACCCTCCACCTTTGGTAACTAACATTAATTACAATACATGGCACAGTGCAGTGCCATTCGTATAAAAGGTAATTCCTCGCGCCTACTAGTTGTAACCTTGTCTGCGCAGGTCACATCATCTGTCAAGATTTATTTACACGAATCTTTGCACAAATCCACATCAGTTTGCTGTTTTGGTTGTCTGTTCCTGTCTTCCTTTCTCCTCGGTTATGTGTGACTAAGAGTGAATCACTTGATTGCTCTAACGTCCGCCTTTTTTATAGCAGTATGTTACTTTGGACCACTCATTGTTGGAAATCTCTTAAATTTGTGAAGTTCGTTAGCTCCGGTATTTTTGAACCGTGGTTAATTTCGCCCTCTCCCAACCAAAATCTAAGTGCGAATGCCTTAAGCCTCTTGGTTTATATGCGCGGCTCACATCCTCAGTTTTGACCTGTGCGTGCCAATTTGACAGGCTCGAAAGAGGTTGGCTGTGAAATCTGTCTAAATGCTAAAGTTACGATCAGATTTGAGTTATGTTCAACTTGAGATTGACCATATATCTGACTACTCTTATGGTTTTCAGAGAAAACGGAGGAACCGGCTAAGTTACTGGATGATCTGTTCCGTAAAACAGAAGCTACCGCCTGCATTTACTGGCTACCTCTGACGCAAGAGCAAGTAAGTATCCACAAGACGGCAGTCATCTTGCCGAATACAGCACTACCGTTGCGTGATAACGTGAGTCGCTTACGTCCAGCTTCGCTATTTTTTACAGTTACTCGATTTTCTTTGTACGTACTGTTGCGATCTTGCGTCGCGTAGCTGTGATACCTCAACTAATCAAGAAGCAGTCTTCATTGACTGACTGTTCGTTCTGACTGCTACCATATCTCCTTCCACGTTGTGTGGTGCTTGATAGAATCGTGACGTATCAACGTTTCGTACATCTGGAACGTTTCCTCATATTTGTTCGATAGGTAGCATCCTTCAACAAAACAAGTGCCATTTCCTTGTGATTAAGTTTGTCTAGACAAATGGTTATCAGAAGGCTTTCACTACGCATCTACTACCATGTGTCTACCACTTTACCATAGCACGCACTTATTCGGACAGCTAGAGCTAGCAAACTGGATTCAGACCTGGGCGTTTGATTGGAGAAGTTGCACCGAACCAGTGGCACAGTTTTGACCACTTACGTTGTGCCCGGTGTTCCGTGCGCTGCTAAACTAGGCACATTGGAAATGGATGTTTAGGTGTGACACTGCTCCCCCCCCCTGGTTTCCATGTCCTGAGCAGTAATGGGTCAATAAACCATTTTGGTTATCATAGCTTTAGTTATGACTGAAGTTAGACCGATTTCCTCGTGGTTCTCACAGTTGTTCCAGGTCCTCTCAGTCATGGGGATTATGGTAGACATGTGGTGGATTATCAAACCGGAAGTGATAGTATGCTGACTCTTGTTGGAATACCTCAACAAGGCGATGAGATACATCCTAAAGCCCACAGCAAGCGAATTGTGGAAAACGGGCGACCGAGCGAGCCATCGCTCAACAAGATCGAACCAAAGGACGTGATATGGCAAGCAAAATGGGATGGATGACCAGATCGGAAGTGCGATTATTCCAATACTCGATGGAGTATCTCGACGCGGTCGTGAAATATGGTCAAAGCCCACGGTGGATATATTGTGGACAACACTGGCGGCCGGACGAGTCATCGTTCAGTGGGATCGGACTAACGGACAAGGAGTGGCAGGCAAAAAAACCCGGCAGAAGGCATCAATCGCACACACAAACCGGGCAGAGGAGCACATGATATATGAACGAAACTCCAGTCCATAAATGCGAGCAAGCGCGTGGTGTAGCAACTAGCGAGTTGTGGTTTCTTGGACGTCTTTTCACTGTAGACTTATCAGGAGTGTTCTCAATTGTTCTGCATAGTTGTAACTTTTGGGCTAATGTTTCGCGATCTTCTTTGTGTGTTACGACCGCCGTGTTGCGACCGCCGTGCAATTGCAGACCTGGGTTCAACTGGATGATTCAAGGTGACGGGCTACGCCATAATCTCAGTAACGTGTAAATGTTATCATAGATACAGAGGGCTAGCTGAGCTACCTCTTGAAATGTTCCAATCAGTCAGGTAATCGTCATGTTTCATCGTGAATAAGTTCCTCATTTATTTCCTCAATAAATTCGCTAGTGGATGAAATCATGAGACGCGTAGGGCGGATATGTTGAAACAGTGCACTGACGTTATTCTGCGTGAAAGCAGCTGCAAGCTCGTTTACTTTATCGGTTCTCCATGCTTTCCAGTCTTTGAGCTGGCTACGGATGAGATTGTTCCACGTATTCATCCTCAGTTTACTAAGACACCTGAAAGACATTATCGTTTCAATTTTGTTTCGCTATCCTCCTGCCAAACATCTGTCCACATGTGTACGCCAAGTTCGCAGACTTGTTTGAATTGACAATTTGGTTCTCTTAAGCATATGGTCGTTCCAAGACTTCTGTAATCCGACCCTTGTTTTTCCCCAAAGCTGCAGAGGTACATGCTTCTTACGACCCTTAAAATTCAAATCCAGCAAATGTTGAGATGTAGAAGGGTCATATCACTTAGTCTGCTTTCCCAGCTGGTCTGTTTGGTTGGCCCCGTTGTAGGTTGCATCAGTATCCCAACTGCCGTGTGTTATGATCGATGTAAACGTTGTGCAGTGAACTGATGATGTGTAGATCACCAACGGACATGAGTTTGATCCTTATCCATACATGTGGTTCATTTGAATCAACGGTCCTCGACGGTTCCATGCTTCTTGTAATTAATTGTTCTGTCTGTGATTATTCTTACCGATGAGAATGAGGATGCTAACTGGTTAACGCCCGCTACGTCTGTGATGAGTAAACGTTGAAAACAATCGGTGATCACGATCATCCGATGCTGCCCAAAATTTACCACCTAAGTGCGTTGTCGCTTATCCGATCCACTTTCTGCTCACGTGCCATACTCATAGCAATATCGGTCGATGCCCCGTAGTTGTCATGCTTGGTAGCGTCATTACTGCAGTCGGTTGGCGTACAAGTGCGGACTGCATAAAGAAACATTTCATAGCTTCCCATGAGGATGGTTTTCACAGTATAGTCACAATGATTGTCTTCTCTTCAGTTACTCAATCCGTCTCAGGTAGACGCACTTATGCTCTAGGCCGGCTGTCGTTCACTTTTATCACGTCACAAAATTATGATGTGAATCGGCCACATTGACTGTCGTTTTGTTCATGTAGCTTCAGTAAAGAGTTCGGTTTCTTTCCCTCATTCCGTTGTACAAGTAACTTTTAACACTCCTTTGTTGTATGGTTTTCTCCGCTTGGGTTCTATTTCGAAAGCATGTCACGCAAGTTTGTTTGCACTTTTCTCTTGTCTACTTCTCGACCTAGGCTGAAAAACAAGCTGCTGAACGGGCGCGGGAGTTCGCTGCTCGACGATCCGCAACCACTGCTTCTTCTCGCACCGCGGCTTCCGCCAGGCCAATACACCGAGATACTCGCAGCCCGTTTGCATGTCCGGGACCGGTTGAGATATCGAAAGAACCCGTCAACGACGGCCGTACTGATCGGTCCAAGGTGCCAACGGTCGTAGAGAAGGAACGAACAGATAGAATTGTAAAACTTGATCGTCGTGACATCAGTCCTGCCGACCCTAGAACGCAACCAAACAAAGTAGATGAGGTGAGCGGGCGTGCTACTAAGTCAGCTAAGTCACCTCCGTTGACGCTGGATCCTTCTATTGCCAAGAAAAGTGTCGTAACGAACAAACCAGAGACGGATGAACCACGTAAACGTGAAAGGGCAAGTCCCCACCTTGTAGATTGGTTTTCCCAACGGTTTATCGATTACGATCATGATATTGTTTCCGTAATGCGTAGTATATGGGTCTTTTCTCTTTCATTTTGGTGATGACCAACTTGCAGCTCCTTTTGGAGCCCATTGTAGCTTACATGGGTATTGCATACCATGTATTCAAGTGTGCCTTACGTAGAGGAGTTATTGGCGCCCGGGGCTATGATGTTTAATACCGCAACGACTCCGGTTTCACATACACTGACTGTCTCCTTTTTTCGAATTTCCGTCCGAAAATTAGTTCGGTTATATTTTTTCACCCCACATTGGTTGCATTCTTGCCTTTTAATTCCTGTTCCTCTTTGTCTCACGTTTATAATGTTTACCTATCTTAGCTGTGATCCTACTTTTGAAGACCCGGCCTTTTTCTTGCTTGCTCTTGCCCCCTGTTTAGTCTGCTAGCCTGGGCCGGCTGTCGTGTCTTCCCGTTTTATTACTTCAGGTTTACATCGAATTGTATCATGACTAACATAGTGTGGGTCATTTGTGGTGACGTGTATGCCCAGACTACCTTTGTGGTAGACTTTTCTGAATGCGATGCTGTCAACCAGTGACCTTGAATTGTTCGTCTTCGTTCGCATTTCGTTGTTTCTGTGGGTGTCTACATTCATGTGTTTGATATTGTGATTTGACTAAAACTTTGACGGCTTCTCTAGGATCGTAGATTCTGACCACGAGTTTCATGCGATAAATTCGGTTCTAATTTTCAATGTCCATTTGTATTGCTAGTGAAAATTGCAGTAACTAAACGATTCACTGATCGATTGACTAAAAGACGTCGTTCATACTGGCGATAATCAGTCGACGGATTGGATACAGGAACGTCTGGTGGCTGATTACTTCGCGCAGTAAGGCATACCGATTAATTATCCTAGATCGTGTAACTTAACTGGAGATGTTCCTGTTTTCTTCGTTGTGTTTTTGGTTTGCTCTTTTCGGTCATAAGTATGCTACCACAGTATGTGTAACTGTCTGGGGAAATTGGTGGGATACACATTTGTTTAGTAGTAAGATTGGAAATTACCGTATGAAACGGTTGCGTTGTATGTGGCTTTGCTACATAAGATGGATAGCACGCAGAATCCCGAAGCATTACAAATCGTGTAGTACTGTGGCTAGATGGTCACTATAGCACCTGTGACAGCAGAACTACGCTTGTTTTTGGAAACAGTCAAGGTACAATCCTTACCAAACCGTAACTACCATCGCAATCTGTTCTGAAAATTCTGTTTACTTTGTCCCATGTTTAAACATCCCCTCTCGCCGTCTGTTTTACTACTACAGTCACCCTTCACGCCAGTTCGGGCACACACGAGTTCTACTCGTTTGGATAGTCCCGAGCGAAATCGTCGATCCAATCCTCCTCTACTCCACAACTCTAGCCACCGCAACCGTTCCGGTAGCCGTAGCGGCCGCAAGTCACGGCCAGCCAGAGATTCCCGACCTGCGCGTTCGCGACGCTCCACCAGCTCACGATCTCCCTCCTCTACTGGCCCACGTATGGATTCTCGTCGTCGACCAGTTGGCGGTGGAAATGATCCGCGAGTTTCCTCGCGCTACGCTCGTCAACGTTCTCGATCGGTGGAGCGCCGAGCTATTTCACCGCCAATCGCACGTTCACGTGGGCGCTCTCATCGCTGAGCCGAAACGTGTGTAAATACGTTTCTTCGTTCGAGCCATTTGGTTCTCAATCCATTTCGCTCAGAAAGTCATCGTGTTTTTACACTGACCGGTACATGTGTCAGCACAGTTGGATTATCTTATCCTCCCTTTAAATATCAATGTGTTTTCTTCTGCACGCATTTCTTTTATCTTATTCAGGTCTCATCCGTCGTCTCCGATAGCCTCATTTTTAGGCCTAAATGGTTTCGTCCATAGTTGTCAAGACACATAGGTATCTTGGGGTTGTCGTTATGGCTGCAGTCGTTTTGAATCAGCGTTCAAAGTGTCAACTTCATGTTCGTTCATGTTTTATAGTGCTTCTTCTAGACTGGGATATTGCATTCCTTGTGGCTGATCAGAGATGGAACTCGAAATCTCGAGGTCAGTGGTGATTGTAGAATCTGTAGGATCTAAGACAAGGATGGAGGCGGTCATGGCTGATGAGTAGGCATCATAGCTCAATGGTGGTTGACTCAGAATGATCCGTGCTATTTCTGCCATGTGGCCGATTTAGCTTGGCATGTTTCGAAAGGTCCCAGGGCAGCGTGCTATCCGAAAGACTCTGATTTTTGAGGTCTTTTTGATGTGAAAGCAGTCCTAATTACTAGTTTGAAACCTTTTCTGTGAGTATCCACACTTCCTTGGGTACTCACAGAAATTCGAGTCCGTGAGGTCACCAAAATCGATTGTACAGGTTCGTTTGCTCTTAGTGGCAATTTTAAGCGTGTTCAAACAAAATGCACACAGATGACTATGGAACTGTTACGCCGAATCTCAGTGTCACCTTGTACGTTCTAGACCTCGGTACTTATGTTGTACCCCAAACTGCTACAGTATTTTCTCGTGCCTGGAACCGTTTACGTGCTCACGTTTGCCGTCGTTTTAGAGTGCTCTATTAGGACTTCGTGGAATGAGAAACTTGGTAGCATCATCACAACAACCTTGAGCCCAACCAAAAGGTACTGTGGCTCAGGCTCTCGCTCACCTCAACAATGACGTCGAATATACTGAAAGAAAGCGTTACTAAGAAGGTTGGAAATTAATACGAGAAGATTAAGCGGAAGAACTAGAAATGGTATGGATGCAGGTACGCCATTGACTACGGCACACCGCCATCTCGGACGGCGTTTCTAACCAACGGTTTGAGTGATCACGAGGACCCCAGGCAGGCAGGCGACACCTACCCACTTTGCTCAGTGGAGCAGTCGTGGTATTGATAAACTGTTTAGAAATAACACAACTTGCTCGTAACGTTGTGTTATTTCCAATCTGTTTATCAATAAAATGTTAAACACCACGCTCAAACTGTTCAACTTCATTCTTACTTAATTTGGTGCGGATATCTTAGAGCAGTCATGGTCTTCATATTGTTGTTGCCTTACCACCACGCGGTTTCACTCAGCTGTCGGTCGTCTCAGTATACAATTCCCGGTATGGTAAACAATCAGAGAACACACGGAGTACATGACCCAACCATCGCAGGCTGTGCAACGTGAGTAGTTGACAAGTTGATCGTGCATCCCGAGTGTCCCGGAATGCGCATAGGCGAACGGCTGTGTTGCTCACGCGATCAATCCATATAATGTGGGCGAATGCAGCGAGGATCAAACACAGTAAGTCTTCGTTGCGAACAAGCCGCGTTTCTGAACCATAGAGCAAAACGGAACGCACACATGCATTGTATACCCTTCCTTCAGCGTCAACCGAAGGTCTTTTCAACATCACAGACAACAGTTTAGCAGAGGTAACTCGTACTTTTGCTGTCCTCTCTGATGTCTCAGCAATACTACAGTCTGATAAGAGTGCTACCCAAGTATGTGAAACTGCACACAGTGTTGATTATCTGCAATGAGGAAAGTGGGATTGGAAGTGCCCAGCTTGAAGCTGCGAAGCAAAACAGCCCGGTCACTTACCTTGTCCAGCATGGTCTGCATGTCCTCGGTAGAGCGGCTGAGTAAGACATCATCATCTGCCTACTTCATGTCGGTCTACCTAGCGGCAGGAAGGAGCTCAACGCCAAGCTCATTGGATTCCTCAGACGCACCTTCCAGAATTTCGTCCATGACAAAATTGAACAGGAAGAAAGAAATCGGACACCGTTGATGAACATGCTATTTAGTTGCCCGTAAACTTTCACCCTGCTTGCAGACTGAGTACACAGTGATCCTAATAGGTTCAATTATTTTCCTGGTGCTCCCTTGCGAAGTAGACAGTTCCGGGGAACTTTACAAGTAACCAAATTTAAACCAACCCTGAAATCTAAAAAGATCCCGAAGATCGGCTGCCTGTAAAAGGGCTGATGTTCCAAGATCCGTCGCAGAGTAAAAATGTGATTAACGCACCCACAACCGAATCTGGATCTTGCCTGTTCTTTACGCATCTCACTTTCTCTGGTCCTAGTTAACCGACTTTCAATAAGGCCAGTAAGTAGCTCGGATGCAACAGACACTAGACTGGTTCCTCTGTGGTTGTCCCATAGACTTCGGGCTCCTTTTTTGAAATTACTGTTGATAGGCCCTAATCACGAGGTACTTCTGCAGATTCCCAGATCGCTGAAGGAGTTTCGTCAGTTTTGATATAAACTTGTCCAAACTACCATTGAAAAGAAAAGTGCAGAGATCTGCTCTGGGAACCTTGTTACGCTCCGCAAACGTAAGCTCCAGGGCCGCTTCTGCTTCTGACAGAGGACTGTCTGGAACGCAATAACTGACTATTCAGGTCTCGCCGTCCACGTGGTATGGTTGAGGCCAACTGAGCTGTTCCTCAAAATGTTCAGCCCATCTGCCAACTTGGCGCGATTGGGTGGTCATAAATGAACCATCTTTTTCGCATCTGGCCCTACTTACACCCACTCGACGACTAGTACAACTACGGATGCGGGGAAAAGTCTTTGCTGTTCTCAGATAGGTTCCTTCTTTCTTTTTCGACCAACTAGTGTTCACGGTCTTTCTGTGAGCTTTTATTCAGCTTTGGGTCAAGTTCTCGACTGTTGTCATCATAATCAGAGCCAGGTTGGACCGAGCGACACTTGTTCATAAGATTTACTGACGTGACAAACGTGGTTTTGCAGCAACTGCACAGTTCCTTCAGGAGGATACCTCTTCACAGCGTGCTTTCATAGCTGCTGCGATTTGTTCTGTGTTCGTTCGGTTCTCTCAACTGGGCGATTTGTCTACCAATGCTTTCTGGTAAGCGTTCTCCACACTCCTCGCTCGAATGTCAGTTAAGTATCTTGCATTTACGAGTGTATGATCTCTGAACAAATGACAACAAAAGTGGCACACGCAGCAGAGTGGTCTGAGTCCAGGTGGTCGCTCCAAATCCCTGGCAGTTTTTAACAGTGACGTCACCTGTGACTGACTGCTGCATGATCCAGCCATGCCCGCGGCTGAGAAGTACAGGAAGGTCATGTATCCCAATGCTTCTTGTGTTGAGCTGCGATGCTCGAAATGTAGAGACCGTGGGATGCGCATAACTGCAGCAGTCCTTCGCCAGTGTCAATGCGTTGTTTCCCGACACCAAACACATCCCAGCCCCTTCTCTGGAGGAAGGCGACGATGCTGAGCATTCGAATTGCCTGCTAATACGACGATGTCTTTGTTTGGTGTGCCTCAGAAGGTCAGCAAGAGCGTCATAGAGCGCATCTTTGGTGGCATCCGAACAACTATCCATTGGAGCGTACACCGATATAGCGAATAAACAACGTCTTTCTGATTTGAATCGACGGACTTTATCCGATTTATTGAGTCTGACACCTTCGGCGTCACCAGAAGCCTTGAAAGAGAAGCGCTTGAATGGACAGTTATTTAGAGGAGCTCAAGTGGGTAGGTGTGCGGGAATCGTGGAGTCACATGTCCGACACGCAGCACACATCAAGCTCCGGACGTGAGAGACTGCTTGCCAGAGCAGCTTGCTGACCGACTTGTCGCGGGAAGTGTGGTTGTTGAAAGCGCTAATGTTTACCAGGTGTCTCGGCCTCAGAAAGCAATCATCGCCTGGAGGCATATGGAAAACCCGGGAGGTGAAATGGTAGGAGAAATTCGGGATAGTGAGTAATATCACTATCGAGAAGAAAATAACTTCTGATACTTCCCGGTCGTTTATGCCGCGGAAGAGGAGGTTGACTTGAGGGGCCCCACGCCGAGCTTCTGACTCAAAAGTCTGACCTGCGAGACAACAGGATATAGGGTTTTCTTGGGGGACCCTACCCGGAACGAATGACTCAAGAGTCTGACTCACTTGGCAGTGAGGGGCTTGTCTAGCTCGAGAGCACAGTGAACAAGATATTAATGTCTAATTCTGAGCACTTGCGCTCATTGGATGTACACAAAGCTTAATCAGGCTTTTGAATGACACCAGGTGTTTTTCGATTGTGTTGGGTAATGCGATGGCGGTCACGATCTACAGTTAGGCAATCAGAGTTCTCTTTATTTGAGGGTACCTTTTCTAGTCCATTTCTTTCTGAAAGGAAAGACAGCAGTGCCGCAACCATAAAAATAGTCCTGCTGTATGCCCATAAGATCGTGTCTGGCTACCTGAGAACTTACGCGGTCAGTAGTGCGACACCATCCTATAAGTTTGACTGCTCCCGTTTGGCCTGTCTGACAAGGGTGCACTTAGAAGGACCGGCGTCCCAGTCAGCATAGCCTGCCGGGTCAAAACAGCACACAAACCCGATCACCACGCTAGGGTAGCAGTATAGGTCAGGAGGAGTCTGAATCGTTCCGTGACCCCAGTTATAAACAGCTACCTACTCCATTTTGAATCTAACCTGTGCTGATACTATGTATTTGAGGAACATTTCAAGTGCATATTTGCTTGCGACGTACGCCGTTACCAACCTGCTCTACTCATTTCTGTTACAACACCTGGTGGACACAAACCGGGTCATCCCAGGTCGTGGTTAGATTTGTTAGGCGAAATGGTTTGTTTAGGATAGAACAGAATGAGTGCTTGACTGGCACAGCATAGTTGAGTCGTGTTAGTTTAGCTGTTCTGACAGGAGGGTGCTATGAAGTCTAACTCGGGACACTCGCTCGCTATCCATAAATTTTGACCTCATCGAGCGAACCGTTGTTTAGCAATCAACAACAAGCTCAAAGTAGCACGGAATTTCTGACATGAAGTGTTTGCCAATTTTAAACGTTGGGTACCCTGGTTGGTTTTAAAATTAAGCACCGAAAACTCGTCTATTGACATTTCTGGCGAATGGTGTTAATAGATGTCCTACATTTTCGCGTATTAAACTATGTGAGTTATTGCCCTAAAGATCGTAAATGGTAGCTTTACACATCTAGGGCTTTCAAGTATATTACCGGAAGGTGGTAGATAATCTACTCACGCAGATCAGATCTCTGGTTTTTTTTCAAAGTAATCTCTTCTCAGCCGCTGACCGATGTCGTGTAAATCGTCTTACAAGCTACTTTGCACCCCATTCTTATGAATTAGTGTGAACCGTTATCCATAGAATTCAGAGTAGTATTAACTCATGACAGTTTTGTTGTAACCGCCGTTAACCCGATGCTCCTTCGGTCTCACGAAATTGCGAAAAGGAATTTGTTACTCGGAGCCGGCTGACTAACTATCATGTAACAGTTCCTTCAAATGGGCGTATACGCCCAAGCATAGGCTACCGTCCTCTTATTTTGACATCGGGTGTGACAGACCGAGACGTTCAAATTCGTATAGTTTTCATTTCTTTGAACTGAACACCGCAGAATAATTCGATAACCATAGGGAAAGACATGTATTTTACAATGACGGGAATAGGTGCGTGTTATATACGAAATTATGGTGAATTAAACTGGATAATAAAATCAGATAAATGGTACGGATCACAGTCTATTGGGGGAGGGTGGGAGTGTATATGAATGTATTAGGGTGTTACACGTGCCTGTCATGGGATATACGTTCATCAATGTCAAACAGTTCACGTTTGTTCGGGTTTTAAGTGAATGTGGAATGAGTGTCCAAGGGAGGTGGAGGGTTTGTACGAATTGCTCTTGGGCACACATGCAGGGTTGTGTAGTCCGATAGCAATGGCCTCAGCGGTTGATGACAGTCGCATTCTAACTGCTCTGGAACCGGCTTGACGAAACTTGTAGATGACTGGGAACGCCTCATCCGGATTTATCCTCTGACTAATTTCGATTAAGTGGAAGCCGATTGCACTGGAAATGGGCTTTAGCGAACCGTTGAGAAGCCATTTTGGTAGGTGTTCACGAATCCTCTTCGATACCCACATTGTGGTCCACCCAACTTAACCTGTTTCACAACAACAAACGAGAGAGTAGATAGAGAAAAACGAAGAGAACTTTGGAAAACTTAAGGCGTGGCAGGTCATGACTCGTCCACAACTTGCTGTGCTATTCAGAGCGACATCCCTAGGCAATCTCGGTCACGTTTGAAAGTCTACGGCTAATTATTCCACTGTTAACCTCACCTCTGTATGACAAACAGATGAAAGCCGGCTTTTTCTCCGCTGTCTGGACGAGTTCTAGTTTCGTACAGGAATGCTCTCAGGATATCCATTTCTAGTGAGAGTTTCTCGAATATCTCTTACCTCCTCCTGGAGTGTGTCCGGTGTACAGATCTTGTGCGCTCTGTTCAACACAGCGTACCGAATTTCTTTTGTAATTCAACGGGACAAAACTGTAAAAATGAACAGATCCTTGAATTGTCCCCTCTGGACGACGAAGCAACGCGACATCTAGGAATAAGAGTTTGTTATCCTGTTCTAACTCGACGGTGAACTTTATATTCCGATGTGCTCCGTTGAACTCATCTAGTATGAACTGGGGATCATCACCGTTTGGAACATGACAAAAAATATCATCCACATAGCGCTTGTAAAGTTTGCACTCAGTGACGATGTAGTTGATTTTAGTGGTCTCCAGTTTGGCCATAAATATATCTGCGAGCAGCGGACCTAGAGCTGAACCCA
The DNA here is from genome assembly GCA_008508345.1 of Paragonimus westermani. Lineage (NCBI taxonomy): Eukaryota > Metazoa > Platyhelminthes > Trematoda > Plagiorchiida > Troglotrematidae > Paragonimus > Paragonimus westermani. The sequence continues at coordinate 98,702 of QNGE01001531.1, read as the reverse complement.
TTGCTACTCCATCCTTTTGCCTATATAAATCTCCATTAAATTGAAGCTGTACGTTACAGGTGCAAAACAATGGTAATTCCTTCAATTTTTCACCCTTAATTCCGACATCAATTTGATTGTTCTCGATGTAGGTACAGGGATAGTCAATAGTTTCTTGCAGTGGAACATTAGTGAATACAGAAGTTAATCAAAAACAACATTGTCGTTCTCCATATTCACTGGATCTATTGAGTCCACAAAGTCGAAAGTATCCTTCAGGCTAAAAGGAGTTAGTCTTGAGTTAATCGGTTTCAATATCTCCACTAGCCATTTTGCTAAAGCATGATACGACGAATTGTACATGTCTTGGATCGGTCTTAATGGCACTCGTCTTTGTGAACTTTGGGAAGACTGTACAAACGTGGAATGACCGTTCCCATAGGCATGATACGCTCGAAAGTTGAAGTGTTGATAACGTCTGCTTGCTTCGTTTGGCGGAGTAATTTGGACGAGCTTTTCTCTATCGCAATCGTTTTATCTCTATCATTTTCCGTTTTCTGGAACTTTGAGTTGTCTGATAGAACGATGACATCTTGGTAAGGTAGTCGGTTTTGTTGAGTAAAACCATTCCGGCTCCTTTGTCCGGCTTTGTGTGTAAAATATTCTGGTTGGATTGCAACTCTCTCATAGCGTCTAAGTGTTCAGGCTTCAACAAGCTGCACTTAGTCACCTTGCTATTCAGATAAGTGTAGCAAGCGTTCACAAGGGTGGACTTACGGTGTTCAGCATTAACTAGCACCACCAACATAGTACGGCTTTAAGTTATATAGGAAAAATTGTGAACGTACCGTCCTGGTTCTGTTGGAAACTTGGCTTGATTGGATTCAAACTACACAGCAACTTTTTCATCTTATTTCCCCACCTCTGTCTGTACGCAGTGCTCGAACAATCTCCTGTCCTCCTCGTGGAGCGTCTCGACAACAACCACACGCTGAGACTGATTACGCGTTAATTCGTCAATTTTTGATGGCCACGAGTCTCTTTCGTTTCGAGCATGACGTTGTAGGGTTTTAGCAATGGGTGGCACGTTGTAACGACGTAAAATATATAGTATAGTTTTGACTACTAACAGACAGTATTTGAAATTCATTGAGACAGATGAAAACTTATAATGTGTCGTTACCTAACAAAATGTACTAGGTAATTACTGGTGATACTGGTCTAAAAAGGAGGAGTATTGATACCGGCAAGTTTTACGTTTCAATGTGAAATCACGAAATGCCCCAAGCTCTGCTCACAGGTGCCTCAGCCGCGTACGTTCAACTGATACGTTTTTAACCATCACCGTTTCCTTACGTGTACGGTGGTCCCAGCACCAACTTTAGTTCTTAAGAAGTAATTGCCCAATAAATGGAACGTGTTCAAAGACAAACCGGAACCAGTTATACTACTCGATCAGGTAGGCCAAACATGGAGACTCGAATGAGCGTATATATTTGTGTTCGCAAAGGAAAACATGTGCGCCGGACATGAGGTTTAAAACAGATGTCACGGACATATAAGATGATCAGATTGTCGTAGCGTCTCGTCCGTCAGCATACTTCAGAAATACGAATGCAAGGGATGCGGTCTGCTGGAAAATAATGGAAGTACACCGGCGTCACCGTTTTTTTCGTATACGATGACAATGCATACGCATAGTAAGTTTACTTCTCTTTTACGGTTCTTCGTACCTTAGAAGTAACAGAAATAGGACGATAAACTCACACAATACGATATTCTCACTAGGAGTTGCTCATCTTTAATCTCTTCTAACAGGAATGAATAAGAAAGCCGCCATCAAAAAAAACGAGCTATATATTTTCAAATTAGTTGGGAACGCGATGGGATTTAGCCTGCACAGTAAGAATTGCTGTCCAGATAGAACGGACAAACGACTGCAACTCACCGGAGCGCAACTCTCGAAAAGCCAAACTGCTATTAAAAAGGACAGTCTCGTTCGTTTCAAACAATTGTTGGAACAGTCCAACTGAATAATACCCAATCAATTCGTCCTACCGAAAACCGTATGATAATGAAGAACCAAGACTCGATCTGTTGACTCCGTGTGCTGCTACCGACCCTGGGAAATCGAATGTAGGGGGGAGAGAGAGAGAACATATCAAGGTAGCGAAGCATGAAACAGGTTGTTTTTGGACTCCGGACGGATATTACAGATTAACAGCTTGACTAAAACAAAATGAGTGAAAAATGAAAATCATCAAAAATGTACAACGGAATGAGACCGTCGAAAACATTATCTGTTATGGTCGTTACACAAACGATTCTGCCAATAACCCAAACTGTGTTAACCAAGGGAACAGCTGAATAAATCTGTTCAAAAAAGCATGTAATCCGTTTTGAACAAAGCATTGTGGAATGGCATCGAGGTTGAGGCGACACTTCCAGTAAAAAGCTACTAGACACATTGAAGAGATCAGATCGGTGATAGTGCAGTGAAGTAGACCCGAGTGAGCTAAGTGACGCGTTGAGCAATGATACCGTAACTTGCAAACCAGCCGCTTTTACTCTGCCTGTCCGTAGCGCTTGCGGACCAACTTTGGGGCAATGTGGAGGCACCGGGTAACAGCGTTCTTCCGAAGTAGAGGTTCCAACAATAGTCCTGTAATGGGGAAAAGGCCTGAGCCTAGGGCCCAATGAGCTATGCACACGATTCACACACACGTAAACTAAAACGGCGCCAGCAACAGCAGCTCCGTTGCACAATTCAAATTCAATTTGTGTGCGCTTGGTGGTTTCTGCTACACGTTACACTGTAACATGCTGGCCAGCCGGCTCTAATCTGGATGCCCGTGACTTCGCGGACCAACCTTCGGGCAACGTGGACGCACCAGGGACAACGCTCTTCCGAAGTAGGCGTTTGAACAACAGTTCTGAAACGAGAAACAATACGAACAAACATGAGCCGAAGGCCCAGTAAGCCATGCACATGACTTACACAAACGAAAGCTAAACGGCACCGACAACACAGCAGCACGCCCCGTTACACAACCCAAATTCAATTCGTGCGCGCTCGCTGGTTTCGGTTGCGCGTTACACAGCTCCCCTCTTCGT
>QNGE01001531.1:48356-80209 GCA_008508345.1 Paragonimus westermani | reverse complement strand
AATCGGACAAACAGACGAGGAATGGCAAGCGGAAAACCCTCCGATAGAAGGCACCGGTCACACACGTAAACCGGTTAGAAGTGCACACGACGTGTGAACGGAAACCGGGGGGTGCTGCGGGTTGGAATTACGACTCATAAACGAGAGAGCGCGCGTTGCATGTGACTGGCGATTTGGACAATAAAGATTGTGCTTTATTGGACGCCTTCTCGCTACACGATGACTGGAAGGCGGCAAGTTGTCAAGCTGTCATACTCCCGACAGCCGATGAGTTACAGGCCAAGATAGCTGATGGTTAGTTTTTCTCAAAGTCGGATTTAGGAAAAGCACACTTCTACATGCCGTTCACGCCAGAATCCAAGTCCCTTGCAGCCGATGGGCTTTCCCACCGTTGGAAACGTTGTCGTACCTACCAGTCAACTTACACGAAACCAGCATCGGCAATACAGTCTGGGGCATTCGTTCGCCTGAAGGAGCGACCAGCAAGCAAAGATCAACCCGCACTGTCGAGATCGATTGGAGTAGCTCGGGCCTGTGGGTCTGGAACGCACGAGCTTACAGCCGGCCGCAAGGTCAACTCCAGACAGCCCTACACGTCACGTATGCAAACGTAGGCACACAAGCTCCCACGTCTGCACTATGTGACCCCTGACACACCGACTAAACAATGTGCAGCGGCACGTCACGGGACACAGAACACACACTACAGATTTGAGCGACATTCGGGCTAAGGCGGAGGTGATGCTGCTTACGCGTCAAGGCCGCCTGTTTGCCCCACACTCGTGCCAAGACTCAAGCTGCGTTCTGGTTGGTCGCGGCTTCAAGGGCCAACGACTTATTCGTCACGCACTTAAAATTGGTGCTACCGCTATTTAATATTCGACTCACCTGAATGAGCCGGCACCGCGGCAAAAGGGAATGATCAACTCCGTTAAAGGCTTTGGGAAGGTCAAGATGAACTAAATCTATGGTCAGTTCTGTCGACAGCTTTTGTCCAAAAGTTACGAGCTATCAGTAGATTTGTGACATATGAGTATCCCTGTGGAAGCCATATTGTTCCTTGCTTATCGACTCGAGGTTTTCAGCATTTACTCGGAGAGAGCTATCTAGTAGGTTTTCCATTAATTCAGCAACCACTGGAAGCAACGCTATCGGTCGGTAGTTTTCTGGATCATCCCTGCATCCGTCTTTGAAGATTGACTCTTGTGAACTGTTTCCAGGCCTTCAGCGTACAGTCAGTTGACAAAGAGCGATTAAATACCACTGTAAGGTATACTGCTGAATCAGTGGCCGAGCTTTTCCAGACGAAGGGGATATCAGATCTAAACCGGGTGATTTGTAAACCAATGGTTTCTCTAATTCGATTCTGGATTGTGATACAGAAATTTTAGGTAATTCATTTATGTTGTTTCGTGATTTTGCAGCCATACCCACTTAAGTACTGTTTATTCAGAGTGTTGACTGCCTCTGAATCTGTATTGGTAAATCCACTAGAAGTTCGCAGTTGCGAAATGCCAATCTTATCTTTGTGGGTGTTGCAACTTCGCTGTAGAATGTTTGGAATCTATTTCCAGCATGGCCACGCTGATAGCAAAACCGATCTTCTCTGGTGGCAGCCGTGGTGAGGCTGCTGCACACGATATACTCAGCAAGTGCAGCTCCAGGTTATTCTAGTTCGTACTTCTTACAAGCTGAACGTTTCAATGTAATCAGATGTCTGGTGTCATTCCCCAGGCGACGAAGCCGTCTATTAGGCCGGGACACTGTACTGCGACAAGGTTATCAACGGCATCGGAATTTTCCCCAACGGTGAGCTCTCAGTGATCATCAGGACCAAGTGTGTTAGTGGGTTCAGTTCATTCAGCATCGATAGGCTGTGTCTTTGTCCCCGTGCAGAGGGCCTTGCGACAGGCCTTTGGCCTGCATTTTAAGGAACATACTATCTGTTTCTGTGTAGATACCTTAATTCAGTTCTCCCATGATCGATGTGATCAAGTAGAGCTGTGACATTTAGACATTTAGACTGTTTATCATGTCAACCTCGTTGGTGAGAATGTAATCAAGACAAGACGACGCTCAGCCTACTCGCCAACTCGTATGATCCGGACGTGTTGGAATGGTTCAGCTTCCGTTACCGCCTCAAATGGATTCCGAGTGGAGGAAGATTTTCTACTTTTAACTAGCCGGTTCGTAAAATCTAGCCAGATTATTAGGATCTAATTGTATTCTGAAGATGCTATTCTACGCAATCCAGTGTCTGCATCTCTGTGTGCAGTTGGCGGCCTGTAAATCACACTAGTCTATTAAATGAAGTTCCGAAAGACGCTAACTACTTACCGGAATAATTCCGGAATATCCAGCCCCACTATGTCGGAAATATTCGAAGTTTTCAGGTGCACTCCCACAAAAGGTACGATGCTGCCTCTCTATCGACTTCCCTGTCACCGTAAAACAAATCCTCCTCACACTAGGTCTCTGTGACGCACACATTACGTGCAAGCGGAAGTTTCGAAGCTTCTCCAGTGTGTTAAAGTGTGAGACCATGTTGATGTGAAAACAATAGCCGGAGGCAGCTTCACTGCTCACAGCAAGTATAGCGGATGGATCTAGCTGAGAAGGCACATCGAGTAAATTGGGCTGAGTCGGTATGGATAGTGTGTTTGGAGGCTGCCATCTTTTACAGAAACGACGGCCAGTCGGAGGACCTTAAAACTGAGTGTCTGGGGTCGGAGTTTGCAGCAATCCCAATATCAACTGCACTGAGCTTTGTGACGGACTATGTTGGGAAAAGATTGGCACCTGCTTCCAGAAGAAATATCAGTTCTGGTGCACTGTCACCCATCCGCTACTTTGCGGTACAGGCTTTCGAGCCAAAGGTTTTGGTTGAGACCCTTAAGCGTTCTCTTGTTTGGGTCTTGGCGTCCTGGCAGTATCTCAGCTCACATACAGCCATGAATCATCAATCACAAGTAATTCCATACTGCATCGGCCGTCTCGCAGTACAAACCGGGTGGCTCTATCTACTGCGCACAGCAAGATGGATAGGCAAAAACATGCTACTACTGACCCTTCCCCAACTGTCCTGTCAAATTTAGCTCTCAAGCCCCTCCCAATCTCCATGTCTGGTAATTACTCCACAGGTTCCACAACAGATATAGCTAATCATAGTGACACTGAGCCGGTAAGCTACAGTTCCTACCCATTCAGCTTCAGGCTCCTCTTGTCCCTTGCTTAGCCTTGGAGTGCAAATTGATATAGGTGCCTTCAACGTCCGCAGCCTAAAACAGATAGGTCTACAGGCCGCTATCGCAGTAACGTTAGATTCGTTGAAGGTCAATATTCGCTGTATCTTGGAAACTAGAACCCAGGACAGCAGTTAACATATGGAACTAACAGCATACGTACTGTCTACTCGATACTGGTTATACACTTCGGGTGGTCCCACGGCCGCCGTTGTCAGTCAGGCTGGAGCTGGTGTACTCCTCAACACGACGGCCGCAATTGCCTTGGCGAGGCCGAGATTCGTTTACTCGGCAGTTTTGTGGTAGCACCACATCGCTCATATAATGGTGGGCAATTGTTGCGGCTATGCGCTGGGCATAAGCTATTTTTAGCCAGCACTTAATTTAGGCATCGCGCACGTCATTGCTATACTTGGTGCCCATCTTCTACAAATCAGGTTTGGTCTCAGATAAACCTGTCAGTTATAGGTGGCGGTGTTCCATTCACGACTATCGTTCTTATTGGAGCACGTACTTAGAGTAGGATCATGTGTTGACATTCTGTCGTTTCGTTCTTACTTTTGTTAAGTAACGACCTCAACGACAGGAATGATTGGCTGTTGAGAAACTGACAATACCGTCGATAAAGCATAAGTATCAAACCAGCTTAGAACTCTGCCGTAATAGTTCTCACTCCGAAGATCATGATGAAAGCTGCATTCAGAACTCACAGGCCATTCATGAAGCAGGCACTGCAGCATGTGACACAGGGTTTCGCTGGTTGAACAGACATTGGAACTCAGAGAAATCTCTAGAGTTGTTAGAAGCCAGACGGAACATTCTTCCTGGTAGTTTGCATAACAAGCCTAGGAGGGATATCCGTAGGAAAATGAAACGTAGTCCAAAGGCTGATCATGAAGCTTGGTTAGTAGAAAACTTAAAGGAAATAGAGACCGTTTTTTCCACAGGGAACACGAACAAACTCTTTAAGCTGATTCTTGCCACTGGTTTCAGAAGGCTGTCCCTCAATGAAGCTATTAGCGAGACAGACGGCACACATCCATAATAATTTCAGAAGGCTAGAGCGATGGCCGAATCATTTTGAGGGTCAGTTTAGCTGGCCTCCTGGTTCTACTGTCTTGCCGCCACAAACTTGTGATGTACTACAATGGTCGATAGATTCAGGACCATTTACTTTGATTGAGGCCCACAATTGCATCTCGGCCCCCCAACGTAATAGAGCTACTGGCCCAGATGAACTCGTGTCGGTACTTTTCAAAGAGGGTGGGGAGGCTTTATTAGAGGTCCTGACTCAGTTGCTTCAACTTGTGTGAATGGCGGATACCATCCCTCCGTGCTGGGATCACTCGATAATGGTTCCCATATTTAAGGAAGGTATTAGGAGCTCTTGCGAAAACCATAGGGGACTTAGTTTGAACCCAGTCATTCCGAGGGTTCTCGCATCCGTCAAACTTTGTCGACTCACTGTAGCTCGGGAGAGAAACATTAGGGAATAGCGGGCAGGGTTTCGTTCTGGGCGGGATGTATAGATCACATTTTTACTCTTCGTCAAATTTTGGAGGGGCGTCATGTGTACCGCTGGCCAACAATTGTCATATTTCCGGACTATGAAGGTGCGTTCTATTCGGTGGGTCGACCTACACTTTTTGAGTTGCTTAAACGCAGGAGTGCACCGACTAAGCGCTTTACTCCCACACTTCGGCTGAGGTTAGAGTTTACGGTGAACTGTGTGACAGTTTCGGCACCAGGAGTGGCGTACTTCAAAGTTGTCATCCCCTTTCACCATTTTTGCTCAACATCGTCTGCGGCACTCATAAGATATCGGAGCGGACCTTCTGCCTGGTGGAAGACTGACTGATCCTGATTTTGCTGACGACAAAATGTTGCTGTTTGACACCTTCCGAGCAGCACAAATAAAGTTAGAGGCTCTTTCACTTTCTGGTAACTAACTCAGGATGCGCTTTGCAGCCTTAATGTACAAAGTGCTTTTTAAGATTGCTGTAACCACGTGGATTTATTGTTAGATAATGAAGTCATGGTGGTTGTTGATCGGTTTGCGCATCTGGGAAGCTGCACTGACGGTGGTGGAGGTGGAGGGAATAAAATAGAATGGCGTGTCTCTAAGGCTAGGGCAGTGGTTGCTAATCTGAGACTCCTATGGCAACAACGATACATCTCTATGAAGCGTAAAGGTCGCGCATATAAGGCGACAGTGAGGGCTGCATTAATTTACGGCAGCGAAACTTGGCCGATCAGGGTAGAAGAAATGGACCGTCTTCAGATAGTTGGCCACTGATATCTGCGTTAAGTCGTTCGTATCGGGTGGCACCAGCAAACAATCAACGAGGCGGTTAGGAGGCGGGTGTTTGGTACTGATTGTCAAACGAGTTCTTCAATTGCACAGACGTAGATAGTCAGGTCATGTACTAAGGATGCCAGCTAGTCGTCTGTCGCAGCGAGCACTCTTTGTCGACGCTGAGTCCGACTGGCGTAGATAGATGAATGCGTTCACGAAAGATTTGGTCACTGTAGGCCGGGTTCGTCTCCCGGGCTGGGGCCCTCGCGACTCACAGAGTCGGTGGCTGGAGACGCTTGATGAGATGGCGGCTAGCTAGGTCCATTGGCGTGAATGTTGTCGGTGTTTGAGCGAGTTGTCTGTAGAGTGAGTGCGTTTAATGACGCGGTGCAGTGAAAGCCGTAAGGAAGCTGTCTTGCTGTTGTCTTACTTTTACTTACGGTTAGGTTGTTTGTTTGCAAGGTGTAGGCAGGTTGATGCTGAATGTTTGAATACAGATGGGGTTGTTTTTTAGTAATTAAGTCCCTTCCCGTTTCCCTTCTCTCTTCCTGCACGTGATTTGCTTTTTTGTTTCTTCATGGTTTTATCGCAGTTATTTATCCGTATGAGTTATTGATGCATTGCTCTCTATGATGATGAGGAGGAGGAGTGTGAATCTGCATAATGGTATCTGATCCCAGTGAGCAACTGCGACTAAGTCTCCCATCTGGTTTGCAAATTGTTCAGCGGCATAATTACAATAATTCCTGTGATCTTACTGCACAGCGAAATGTGTCACCGTCGTCCGAATCGACTGAGTTATAAAGCGTGCCCCACCTATCATGCGAGTTGCGGCGCGGTTGAATGTGCGTTTATACCATACATAACATCGTTCAGTCGGGGTTAAAATGATGCTGACTAGCCATACCTTGCACGTAATTAGTACCGGAGATTAGTAGTTAGAACTACCTGCATGATCCCATGTGCGATTAGCTTCAGCTACACAAGACCAGGCCCTTCATGTTTATATCTTTTCAAGTCTAAGATGTCTCGATGTCACTCTCACGTGTCTCGATATCAGTTTAAAATATCTTAAGGGCTTCTGGGGACCTAAACAACATACATGGGCGCAACGCGAATGCGTGTATGCGTAGGCTAAAAGACGGACTGGTTGGCTGTTACGGCTTGGGAGAACAGATGGGCAGCTAGCACGGAGTAATCAAGGTTAGTGGGCTCAGTCATGGACACCAAGCCAACGCGTTCGAGGTGAGCGCGGGTTTGATCGTACGACTGGACTTCTGTCAGTGGGTGTCGGTTTTCCAGAACTCCGTCCCGGTTCCAAAATTCCGTAGCCCAGACCAAAGGACGTACCAACGGGCACGTCCCATAACCCGATCGGGTGAGCAGAAGGGCATAACACACCGCTGAAACCACAGTCAAATCAGCTGGCCGTGTGAAAGGTGGGTTCGGACGCGAATGTCCAGTCCAGTGGCATGGTTCAGTCGACGCGGTGGTCCGATCGACGTGTTACATGATCGATAACGCCGAGTTGCACACACACGCGTCCGTAAACTAATCAGCGCTTGGGTGGCAATATTGGAGTAGGAACCAGCATCTGTCGATCAGTGAAAATGGACAGAGTGAATGCACGGTATTTTCATAACCGGTTGTGCTACCACGATAGTTTTTTCACCGACCGATAGTCACTCAAAGCTGCATTCACGAACGAAACAGTTTTACCAGCCAACTGTAGGCTGGTGAAACCCTAACAACTTTTCCATAAAATTTGAGGCACGGCATGCTGTGTTTTAGACTTATCGCGCCATTTGTGGACTTTGACGTGACGTGTTATAGCCATTCTGTGAAAACCATAAGTGTCGCTTGATACCTCTCGGCTTTGGGGCCTCGTCACTGAGCCGTGTCGTTCTACTGTCTGTCAGTATGACTTATTTGAGCACTTTATCCGTGATGAAGGCAACTTGTTGTGTTATCGAGGTTGCCGTGGACAGCTCGTTCAAAAATGCTGCTGACGTTGAGGTGTTTTGTCATCTGGAAACTCGCTTCGTCCTGAAAAGTGATACATCCACGATGCAAAGGCCGTTTGCTTCTGGTCGACACGAACGATCCCCATTATACAGGTGTCGGTTGGGTGAACACGACATAAGGTAACGTGTTGATACATGTGAGCGCTGATCGAAGTGGGCTAGGTCGGTTAAGGGGAGTAACACACCCCTAAAGGTGTTGCGTTTGCTCACAAACTGCTTCCTCTAGGATTGCAATGACTGTATATGTAGATGCTTCTGATGTCTGTTTAGAATGAATATTTTCATTTCACTGAAGGCACGTCGGACTTGTGGGATGAGCAATCCGATTTGTGTGTTTGTGTCTACTTGATTCACTCTGTTCATGTTGGGTTATGTTGCATCACACTATCTTCAGTTCAGTTAGCCAAACACCTACCGCGCACAACTTGGTCTGAAAGACCTCGTCATGCTGAAACCAGATCATATTAATGGAAATCAAATTCGAGAACGACGCGCCAGTAATCTGACAACTGAACAGCGTATTGGACTGGCTTTCTATGCTGCCTGCGGTACAAATGTGGAAGAGACCACCAGAGAGTTTCATGTCAGGCATGTGGGTACATCTGTGAATCAGTTCAAAGGCTGATGATACGTTTGTTACAACAGGCAGTGTTTATGATCTGCAAAAAGGTGGTCAACTGTGGGATAAAACCAAGCAGGCTGTGATGTATAGTGATCACAGCCTCAGTAAATTGGAGGTACGTTCCCAAATGACAAAAAGTCGCGCGGAATGTGTCATAATTTTTGTTTATGAGTTCTATGTGGAACATGTGTTTGGTCATTGGGGCTCGCCGTTTGCCGCTTCATGTGGACCAGGTGTTAACTGCACAACTTCCTTGAAAACGATTGCAGTGTGAGGTTTTCAGCTTACCTGCCGCACACAGTTATACAAGTAGCATTAAAACATTAGTTCTCTTATGGTCTACTATCTTTTTACTAGCTATGAGTCAGTTTTTCACCATAAAATCATGTATACCTTATGAGTTGTTGCATGTAACGTTAGAATTTGACTGATTCTTGTGGCTTTTAATGTAGACCGTGATAACTTGCCGCGTTCTCTCAAGCGCTGAAGCTCAGACTCTACTTGTTGTCACGTCTTCTGAATGAGATGGTGTTTCAGCTCACTATGGCTTGCAGGAAGGGGGTCAAACATCCTGCAGTGTACGTATTCATGGGTGGTATCTCGGGTCTCATTACCCCATCACGCTCTTGTCTTGCCTGCAATGGAAAAACATCTGCCTCACCTCATCTGCTTGTGGTTTTCGGCAAAATTCAAGCGGGACAACTTAGGTTCTAGCTATGGCAGAGTTGACCGCTCCGAGTGTCATCATGCATTTCAGCTGCAAGCAACGGTTGCTGAAGTGGCTCTTTTTCCAATATGGGATGTCGGATGTTTTAGTATTTTCAAGTTGAACATCACTCACATTTGATCGAAGCATTCGGGTGCGGACAGACTTTGCAGCCAGCCTCTTTCGAAAACAAGCACTAGCCTCGGGTTTCGCTCTCATTAGAGCTCGTCAATAGTGCATATCATTGCCCCGGCCGGGATTTGAACTCCGGCCACGCTTTTCATGAAGCAACCGTGTTGACCACTCTGCCACTGACCTCACATTAGGTACGACAGAATCATCAAATCTGAACGCCCAGCCACTCTCGCTTACAAGCAATGATCAGGTTGCCCGATCGTCTCGAGAGGAGACACAGTTACTGCCTGTTAACTCCACTCGATAACCCCGCGACATAATAGATATAGACAGGTCTGAATGCGAAGGCTGCGGTCAAATGGGAGTGATGTTCAACTTGAAAACAAACCAAAACCCCGACTACTCGCCACTTACTATATTGTCACATTTACAAGCGGTATTGTCATTTTTGAGTGCGTGGACGAATGGGCCGTTGGACGTTGAAGCCACGACCAACCAGAACGCAGCTTGAGTCTGCACGAGTGCAGGGAACACAGGCGGTCATAACGCGTACACAACACATACAGACTGCCCACTTTCTTTCACTACGACTGAGTACGACCTGGGGCGAATCGAGAAAGACACACTTTTGACCACTTTACCACAACCACTAACCTGGTCCTATTTTTTTCGAACCGGTTCGTAACCTTTTCTAAAAGTGCGTTTTATCTAGTTTGGTAGTCCCTGAACTACTTACATTCAAATCCATCTGTTAGTCTTGCCCCGACTGAGTCACTTTGCCCACTGAAACCGACCCTGTGTTAAGGCATTGTCTATTCCGCACCTCGGCTTCTATCTCCGTCATAGGGAACCGACCAGCTACCGAAGTCTGCTCGTATTAGTTGGTGGAAGGTTCACTTGCACCGCTCAGCTACATCCTAATTACTTCACCCCATCCGTGTTTGGTCCACACACACGGCCTGCTCTACCCCGGCCAACACACCCCTCTTACCATGGTCCCCCTCCAATTTATATGTTTCCAGGTTACTCTTTCCTTGGAATTTAAATTGTATACCATACCCCAGACCACCACGAATTCACGCAAATCTGTATAATCATGGGAGGAGAACCTATGAACGGTCCGTGGAGTGGACTTCGTCCATAACCCTAACATTTCTGTGTGGATGTCTGGTGCCGCAACTTACTGAATTTGCTTACTACCACAAAAATGTTTCTGACCACTTTTGGAAGAAATATCATTTCGAATGAAACTGACACCTTCTTACTCTGTTTGCCGTGTAGAATGTAAGCCACCAAAGGGACTCAAATACTTTACTGTCCGTGAACAGAACTCGACAGCCCACTTAGTGACCTTGATCAGAGCATTGGGCTTCAACTTCATCACCTGCCACCAGCACTGCACAGTCTAAATGTGTTTGTCGCTACACAGGAAGAATGCATGTCCTTCCAAATACAATTCAGATAAACAAACCCATCTTTATCTTGAAAACCCCGTTGGTCAACACTGAAACACGTCTCGCTTCTTAACCTTGTGAATGTACTCTTCAGCGAAGCAAGAAGATGGAGAGATTTAACTGCCTGGCTAACGGCATCTTCCCCAAACCGTAGCATGGAGGTTATAAAGCACCGAGTAGAAGATTCACCGCGAAAATCACCTACATCGAATACAGCAACATCGAGAACACCTATGCCACACAGTCGCGAAAACGATCAGCCTACTGCATTGATGTCGTCCGCTATGATATTAATTAGCCTATGCAACCGGCTGACACACCATCAGCTCTCGCAGATTGCAATACGTTCGTATATCCGGTTTCAAATCGCGAGGGTGCATCCAGTCCCCTAACATCCCCTGGATTCCGAAAACCACCTAATGTAACACCGATCACCATTTACTCCTCAAATTTACGCTCGATCTCCTCACAAGATATATATATATTCGGATGGTGACTTCAGACTCCAGTAACGTCATAACAACTTATGCTAGTCCTCACGTTACCATACTATACAAACAGCTTTTGCCTCGTATCGCGTTTTAATGCTCACGTTAAGCTACCAGTGCATGGATCCTCCCCGCCTCAACCGTACAGTGCTAGCAACTCATGCTCCAAATACATCCCCTCATAAACATAACGATTCTCTTAGCGCATCATAGGCATGACGACCCACTGATGATGCAACCGTCCAGTTTCACCACCAGTCAGGCCGTCAGTAACCCCACCATACTCCCAATTAATCAAACATGTCACATCCCACGACATACCACAAATCATCCGACAGACTTCTCCAGAAACTTAACTTCTTCAGCATGCTTTCAAATATTGTTACACACGCAACTCTGGTCACTCATACATCACCAGCTACGGATGATTCTCATCGGAATTGTGGTAGTTACTCAGGCCGGAGGTGTGGGTATCCCAACACTCAGCGAAATACCTCGACGCGGGGGAGACACGTATAAAACCCTACAACGAGCAGATCGGGGACAGCGGGGGCGACCGGACGAGTCATCGCTCGACTGGATCGGACCAACTGGCGAGACGTGGCAGGGAAAAGAGAACGGACGACGTGATCGGAGGCGCGACTATTCCAACATTCGCAGAAATATCGTGAAGCGGTTGTCGACTGCGTTCAGAAGCCAGCGGAGGTAGATGGAGCAGAACAAGAGCGACCGGACGAGCCATCGCTCAACGAAATCGGACCAACGGGCGGAGGATGGCAACCAGAAACCCCCACCCCCGATAGACGACGCCGATCACGCACATATACCGGGCAAAAGTGCACACGATGCGTGAGCGGAAACTCGAGGGTGTTGTGGTCCGGAATGATGACTAGTAAACGCGAGCGCGCGTGTGGCATGAGGACTAGCGTATTGGACATTAAAGATTGTGCTTTATTGAACGCCTTCTCGCTACAGAATGATAGACGCCTCTCACTGATAGCACGAGATCCACCTTTAATGCCGAGTGTTTTAGCAGAAGTTGACATGATCGGAAAAATATTGGTTACTACAGCTGTCCACAAAACGATCTCCCAGTTGAACCGGTCAGTATCATGGAGCTCACCGTACTATGCAACACAACTTCCACTAAAACAACATCTAGAGTGACTACATCTTGCTGAATTTCTGACGTCATGGAGCGCACCACGATGACGAAAAAGCAGACAAACATTGCATGACAACAACAGTGGCTACAGTCGATTTATTAATAACAAACAGGGCTCATTCACGATGCATCGTAAAGACGCCGCTCCCACCGTCCGTGATGAGCGATGGCAATGTGCACAAACTGACAATGAACTAACCCTCAAAAGCTACGGACTACTGGCCTATCACTCTGAACGGCGAGCACACCAATAGCACACGTCCCTTTCACTAACTCCTTCCGGACAATCCGAAGCTGGTTTTTCCCATTACTCGGTTCGAAGTAACCACGGTATTCAACTGTCGGGATGGTACTGCGTCAGATCTAGGCAGTCCAACTTCATCCAACCTTACAAAATGTAATCTGTCCTCGCTTTCCATTTTCTTCAAGTTATTACTTACTGCAGAAACGATGCCTCGTGATTTAGACGCCGTCCTGGTGACCTTAAACCCATATATGTATACATATATATATATATGTATACAATATATAATTCTCCCTACATCACCTCCAGAATTTCGCCCATCCCCACCGCATTTATTACTTTCCTTCGTTTGCGAAAATCTTTTTCCTCGATCGTTTCAGTTTTCCGGATCAACTAGAACGATTTGATTTGGCACGCCATGTTGGCTGTTTCGAAAGGTGTTCTATTTTTCACTGGTTTTCTTTTCACCGAACCCAATAAAAAATTTATCATTCACTAATGTGGACACATTCAAAGCTTTTGATCAGTCCTCTCATGATTTCTTTCTTAGGACCTCTGCTGTACACAGCGCCCTATCCATGACAAGTAACTAATTTCAGAACGTTCATTCTCCGGGGGGATTTCTTTGACAACTTCTCCTTCGTGCCTTATTGGGAAGTACTCCAGGGAGATACCTCCTTCTCCGTTCATCACGTCTGTCGATGAACCCCTGTTGCTCTTCATAAATTTGGTCCTTTCCTTCAAAGCCCCCAAGGACCCTCCCATTACTTGGTATAGTATTAACCGATTCGAGAGAGGCCCTAACGATTTGGTTGGAGCGTCTCAATACAGTCCAGCTTAAATCAGGATAATCTGCCAACTTTAAAATATTCGCGTATGTTGGCTGACGGACGTTGGAAGTCCACTACACAGAAAACACATCCACTTACTGTCGATAACAAAATTGTTCCCGCTTCTGTGCCAACCTCATCGTGGAAGCTACTCAGCGTTCCTTTCAAATGGAAGGATAAGCATCCAAAGGATGACATCACAGACCTAAAAATGAGGACAAGATGTAAATCAGCCAATCCTAAAACCACAATTGCGGCTACAAGTTCCCTATCAGCGCCTCATCTATCTTCTCCTGTGCCAACTGGTCTTAAGGGTGCTGCGTAAGAATAGGTTAAAATCACTGGACATCACAGTCAAACCAACAATTTACGGGTGACAGCGGCTCCCCGAAGACACAACAAAAGCATTTTTTATGCCCATATAAACTCCAACTGGCTAGGGATTCTGTCTCCAGCGTGAAGTACCCCTATACAGAAGAGAGCAACAGAACAGACACTTGTCTTCATTAAGCGCTCTATGCCAACGGTCCCTGAAGAACATCTCCAGCCTGTCCTTTCACTGGCTAGTGCTTAGCCCCAAGCTAATTAGCCCAGAAGTTATCTACAGCAAAGAAAATGGAAATGCAGCGCACGAGAAATCTGTTTAGAATACGTATGATGATGTGGGCCTCCGCCATTTCCCTTCTAGACCACAATCCTACACGTGGTTCTGAAACTCGGACAGAATTTTCTTCAGCCTCGATGTCTGCACAGCTGGACTACTTGTCAGCGTACTACCTACGAAGTGCCGCCACTTCCGAGAAAAGACATCGGCCTCGGAAACAACTGGGTGCCATCGTGTGGTAAGGTGTAAATTCACTTCGCCTCACACGAAGCCAAGAATTGACAACACGCTAGCATCATACTGGCTGTCGCCAAGATACTGCAATCGGGACGTCTCCTTCAGAGCAGAGCCGCTTTTTCCTCTGAGCGTCCATTTCGCGATATCTGACTTCATAGTCTTCAAAGGCAAGGAAAAAGAAAAATAATACACATGAGTAATGAAAATACAAACCCCAAAACCACACACTTTGATTACCAACTATCTCCGTGATTGGAACAACAGTTGAACGGAGCTTATCCACACCTCACTAAACCCCACTACCTCTGTGATTTTTCGAAACGACACTTGGTAACTAACGTTTCATCATCGTACAGGATTCCATGAAAATATGTGGCACCTACTTGGAAGAAATCAGCACATATTCCACCACGGACAATCACTAAGTCACATCCGATAACCCCACTCTTTACATATAATTATACTCCATCCTAGCTATCGATTCCGACGAAATTTCATCATCCCAATTTTCAATTCTACCGGCCCGTCAAAACTCATTCCTATACAACCTGCACCACCTACAGTCATCAAAAATACTATACTGGCCTCAACTAAACGCTGACCTGTTCATGTGTGATTTTCCTTCATCCCGGATTACCTGCCCGGCTAATCATGCGCTTCCCATACGAATGCGTACGACTGGAAGTCTCACTAATAATCTGCGTGTTTGTAAAATTGTGTATGTTACGGTGCAGTGCACGCACTTTAACCGTCTGTGATCAATTAATCAACGTTTTGTTTACATTTATCGTTTCCGGAAGCCTTTTAAGGTTCCGCTCATCGCCGTCCTTGACATTGTTATCTTTGCCATTTCATGCCACACTACACATTACCATAATTGGAGTATAAATGCACAGCCAAATAAAATTGTCGCCATGGTGAGACGAAACCAAGTACCTATGTTACTTGCAAAAGTGGTTATGCTCTCGCTCATCAGCTTCGGTCAGGACTGACGAAACTATTTCACTAACAGCGCAAAAGAATTCATCCCCGATCATTGCTTGATGCCTTATTATGGCCCGGACCGCTACTGATCCTGATTGTATTTCATGAAACAACAAGCTATTGGGTTAATACACATGCTTACAACTAACGAACGAACAAACGAATAAGACGATGGCAACTTCACAGATAATAGTAGACAATCTTATGCATGAAGATACTCCACTGTTTGTGACGCTTTTGTGTCCTTAAACACTCCCAGCCAATTGTATGGATGGTGGTTTTGTTCTCAAAGTGGCAGGTAACAAGTGGGGTGATAACTGCTTCAAAACAGCGTGCATACAATTTCTTCTACCTGCTAGCAATGGTAATGGATATGCGTCGTGCTGAAAACGCCCGGTCGATACGGGGACTACTTCAACCACACAGTGTGTATTTTAGTTTCCTTGACATTAACCTTGGGCTGTCAGAATTCTCACGCGCGTGCTAACTGACTGACGCGTAGCTCACAAGGTCAGCTTATTTTATACACTTTAATTGGCACCGTCAACAATGGTTGAAGATCGAGGGAATATAAGTAATTTTTCGTACATCAAATCTAAACACACACGCACACATAATGAACCCTCTCCTTCCTCGGTAATCGAACGTCGAAACGAGATCACACAGGACGAAGATAAACGAACAGAACTAGTGTCCTCGATAATTTTTTTTATAAAAACCTAATTACTGATGAGTAGCCGGGGATTTGGTTTATTTTCAAGTTGACCATCACTCACATTTGATCGCAGCGTTCGCATTCAGATAGACTTTCCAGCCAGCCTCTTTCGNCGGAGTTCAAATCCCGGCCGTGGCAAGGATATGCACTACTGACGAGCTCTAATGAGAGCGAAACTCGAGGCTAGTGCTTGTTTTCGGAAGAGGCTGGTTGGAAAGTCTATCTGAATGCGAACGCTGCGATCAAATGTGAGTGATGGTCAACTTGAAAAAAACCTAATTCTTCACATCGCAACCCCACGAGACGATACTATCACGGTAAGTGAACATCAAAATGTCAGCATTCCTGTGACATTTAAAATAGTGTCAGGGCCAGTTAAGTCTTTTAACATTATACATTTTGACGGTGCAGAGTACATGCCACTCAGACTAGTAATATCATCTAACTTGTCCAGCACGATTTATATGTTGTCTGTGGAATAACTAAGTGTACAAGTGTTGTATCTGTATCCGATCCCCATCCACTACATGCCTTACGGGCAATAACAACGCTAGTGAGAAAAAGTCACCCAGTAGAAGCGCACCATATATTGCCGCATTTACATGCAATCGTGTCATTTTAAAGTACATGGATGAGTGAGCCGTTGGTCTTTGAAGCCGCGACCAATCAGAACACTCTTGGAGCCTTGGCACGAGTGTGGGGCACACAGGCGGCCTTGACGCGTAAAATAGTTCCCCTTCTTGGTGCTGGTGGAAGCCATACGCCAGGATCTTCTGCGCATCTGTGTTCTTCCTCCAAGCTAACAAGTCCGGAGTAACTGAGCAGGAATGGGGAATTTGAACGCCTTTGCTCGAAACCATTTGGCGTAGAGGAGACCCGAGAAGGCTGCCAACAAACGCGTAGTCTACATTTAGCGAATACATCAAAAGCATCGAAGACCTTGATATTGCCTGCTCAGACTTCTCTATGGAGGACAAATCATAACGAAGGAGAGTAATCAATTAGGGGTTTTCGCTAGTCAAGAAGGATCTGAATGCGAACGCTGCGATCAAATGTGGGTGATGATCAACTTGAAAAAGAATGGAAAACTTTAGCCAAATATAAAAGGAAATGAATTAGAAAGGGGGCTACCTTACAGTTAGGGGCGACTAAGTATATCACCTTGATTGCACACAACTGTTTAAACTGGTCAGAAGCAAATCAATTGTTGTTTCAAATCCCCAGCCCGTCTGCCAGCGCAATAACAAATAAAATATAAGTTAACCGAGCAATTCCAAGACAACACCTATTCCATCTCTGATGCAGTCTTCACTTATTTTAAACACTACTCGTAGCCTAATGCTTGAATTCCGAGAGCCCCCAAATACTGTTGTGTTTACTGGTGCGATAAAACGACCGTGGAAAAACAAGCACTGTAATGACAGTCGCAAGCGCGAAAGTGAGCAGGCATGTCTAAGAACCGACGCGCAAGCAATGGCTGTACGGCTGCGAAAAACGACTGGCAGTTGCACAACAGCTTATGACAAAGCAACCAATCACGTGCATGATTCAGCTAGTGTTAACAGATGTCAGTCGACCAGTTTGGTCGGGCGGTGCTAAGCCGGTGTTAATGAGTGTGAAACAGTCCGCCCGCCATATCACTCCCCTCCGTTAAACATGGATTATTACACACAAGACTTTTGACTGGGTCCAATGGACAACCGTTGGACTCGTGGCCGTGTACGCTTTGAGTGTCTGCACTCAAAACGATCTGTGGTTTCGTGTGCAACATCGCTTACCGGGGTTTCCAGCTGTGATGTTGGCAGTTCAAATGTGTCTAGCAGTATATCCAGCGGTATCTGATTTGTTTTCCCCGTATACCGATTCACATGGCGAACATACATTCCAAATTGAGTTTGAACTTGATAAATGACAGAACCGATGCGTCTCAAAACTCTATCCGGAATCTAAGATCTCTGGTGGGGGCTTGCGTCCATAACGTATACTAAGTCCCCTGATGTGAAGACGCGTTTATTTCGTGAATGGTGGCTGTGATTTTTACCACCGTCCCGACTACATATGTTGGCGTTAGGTTTTGGTGGCAACATCAAATCCAAGGGTGTTTTAATTCGTCTACCCAAGAGGGCTTCTGCTGGTGATTTCCTTTCCGGACCGGAGGCGTTAGGAGTTGATCTATCAGTGCGCAGGGAAGTACTGAATATGTCCGGGACAGTTCCTTCCCCTAGCAGTTTCTGAAGGGTTCTTTTAAAAGTGTCCAAGAACCGCTCCGCCTGTCCATTGGATTGTGGATGATACACAGGTGTGTATCAGTTGTGTTTCCATTGCTTTGCAAAAGTCGACAAATGTCATGGAGGTGAATTGTGGTCCATTGTCAGATATAATACATTCTGGAACCCCAAAGTGAGAAAACAGCTGACCCAGCACAGTGACGGTCGTAGAGGTGGAAGCAAGTGACATCGGGATAACTTCGGGTCATTTGGAATACGCGTCGACAAAAACAAAATAGTAGTTACCGTTAAGAGGCTCAGCAAAGTCAATGTGAATACGTGTCCAGAGTCCTTTTGGTTCCGGCCAGAGGATCGCGTTCACTCAGGGGAGGGGACGCTTTTGATGCCAACGCACAGCTTTCACAACTCCGTACCGTAGATTCTAAGTCCTGGTCAATTCCGACCAGAACGTGTAGCTACGTGAAATCGTCTTCATGCGTGCCATGCCTGGATGTCCAACGTGTAACTGACGTAGTATTGCCGGTCACAGAGATGCCCGTATCACCACACGATCTCTGAGCATAACACAACCATCCAAAATTTCCAGTGCGTCCCATCTGTGGTAGAAAGACAAACTATCTGCTCCCACAGGATTATTGGGCCAACGGACTCGCAGATATGTCAAGACATGCTGCAAAGAACGGTCGAATTTCATTGCTTCTTTCATTTGCAACAATGTAACCGACAAATGACGAATGGAGTGTGATAACACATATCGGACGTCGGCATCCACATCAATTAATGCAGTGACAGTATCTTCTGATATTCTAGTGCTCATCTTCTGACAGATCAATCGAGAGAATGCATCTTCACGCTCAAAGTCAACGGTTCTCAAATATTTGATAGTAAAGTCATGACTCATAAGCGTGCTGGCCCATCGCTGAAGTCGATTTAGCAGCACCAAATATAAACAATGGTGGCTTATGATCAATGCCCAATGAGAATCAGCGACCAAGAGGCATTTTGTGAAACTTTTTGACTGCGTAAACTAAGGCGAGACCCTCCTTCTCAGTCTGACTGTAGTTTCTCTCTGCCGATGTGAGGGTGCATGAGACGTGAGAAACTGCTTCGTGATGGTCATCTGGGAATTGATGGAGTATGACAGCGCCAATACCATATTGTGAAGCGTCTGCTGCAACAAACAAAGGAAGATTTGGATTGTAATGCGTCAAAAGAAGGTCGGATAGCAGCACCTGTTTAATACGTTCAAGTGAGCACTGACATGCATTGGACCATACCCACTCCGAATTAATCTGTAAGAGTTTGTTTAACGGAGCACGCAAATCGTGCATGCTAAGCACAAAATTGTTGTAATAGTTGACTAATCAGTCTCAAGAAGGATTGTAGAGCAGTCTTGTCCTTTGGAACTGGAAGCGTAGCGATGGCAGCAATTTTGTCTGGATCCGGTCGACGACCTATTTCATCAATGATCGAACCAAGGTACTTTATATCGGAGAGCATGAGTTCACATTTTTCTATTCGTAGCGTAAAGCCATAGTCTCGGGTACGCTGGAAAACAGTATGTAAATTCTGAATATGATCATCAACAGATGAACTGACTGGCCATGTAAGCCGTGGCATATGGTATATCAAACAACATAATATCCATTATCTGCTGAAAAATCGCCGGAGCGCACTTTACTCCGAAAGGTAGTCTGTTATATTGGTACAGCCCACGATGTGTATTAATCGCCAATAGCTCCTTACATTTATCCTCAATCTCGACTTCAAGATAGGCGCCCGATAAGTCAACCTCTGAAAATACTATACCACCATTAAGCCGAGCAAACAAGTCTTCCGGAATCGGAAGTGGGTACTGGTGCGTTGTTCAGTCATGTAAAAAATGTCGCCACACAAGCGTACACCTCCGTTCGTCAAGAGTGATCAAGGGTATACACAGCCGTTTGAATTGGTCAGAAGCAAATCAATTGTTCTTTAAAATCCTCAGCCCGTCTGTCAGCGCAATAACGAATGAAACATAAGTTAACTTAGCAATTCCAAGACAAAAGTACCTATTCCATCTCTGATGCAGTCTTCACCTATTTTAAACACCACTCGTAGCCTAATGTTTGAATTCCGGGAGCCCCCCCCAACACCACACATTAACCTGAATTACTTTAAAGACCATTTTGATTCAAGAGACACCCTCGTCTATCGTATATGCAGTGACCTCTTGGTAACACGTTAAAATAACTATTAAGAATTCTGCCCGATACTTGTCTTGATTATTCCACTGCCATGTCCTTGACAGTTTGCACTGCTGCATGGACTTTCTGAACGGCCTCAAGAACCTAATTACGACTGGCGATTTTAGATTGGTGGGCGGGGAGTTTCTAAGCAGATGGTAGAACAAACCAGACAAAATCAAGTGCAAGTCTAAACCAAGGAGGCTACCTTGAAGTCAACGGTAGATTTCAACGAAGTGCTGCCGGCAGTAGCTCAACAGGATGCAATACATTTGCTTCCGTGGTCAGGTTGCGCAGTGTGGCCTCCAAGTTACGCAATGGTTACATATACACTGAAGTATGGTCCGTTAGATGCGTATAACCACAGCAACTACCCACCACCATATTCAGTGCGTCTTGTCAAGACACCGAGTGTACGACTAGGCCGCTACTCACTCAAAGCTAGACCATGAACAACACCACCACTGTTCCCAACCATCAGAAAAGGTACATTCATGTGGCTACAAAGTGCAGTGACGTCTGAGTGTTTGACGTGTATCAGAGGATCAAGGGGGCATCACAGAAGGTGTTTCCCACAGCTTCTGAACAATCTGGTGTAGCTTAACTTCTGACGTAACAAATGTGCAAAGAAATGACTTGGTAGTCGATGACACGATAGCGCAGTAGTAGATGCACACGGCCGATGGCCCAAGTGGAGAAGCAGAACACGTGTTAACACAGGGCGTCCTGTTGATTTAATGGCGTACGGGCGGCCAAAATGGCTCGGAATTTTAGACAACACAATTTAAGGCATGTAGGTTTTCAAGGTCAGCTATGGCTACTTAGAGAACGGCCAAAC
This sequence comes from Paragonimus westermani, assembly GCA_008508345.1. Classification (NCBI taxonomy): domain Eukaryota; kingdom Metazoa; phylum Platyhelminthes; class Trematoda; order Plagiorchiida; family Troglotrematidae; genus Paragonimus; species Paragonimus westermani. Next base: position 59,172 of record QNGE01001531.1, on the reverse strand, counting down.
GAAACGATCGGTTCGGCACAGCGTATGTAACACAAAGTTCCTCTATTTTGTGTAGACAGTCTTTGATCAGACTACTACTGTCATGAGCCAAGAACGCGGAAGTCAGGATGACCATTCCCTTCGGAAATCAACCTAGGAGTATATGCCTCCCCACCAGCTGAAACCCCAGCACTTATTGACACACACCAATAATCCCGGGACGATGCACGTGCTAGTGCGGAGCACGTGTATGGGAAACACCAGTTCTTGCTGAAGTACGTTCCACTATGCCCTCTTGTTCTTTCTACTGGTTACTGCAGTTTAGAAAACTGTGCCTCCGCCTGACTACTCACTGATAACATGATGAGATCGTTCATCCCTGCTACACTCCAGACACAACAAGGGTCGTTCAGGCTCTCTGAAATCTTTTAATGGTCTACTTGCCGGTGTTGATGACGCTGATGCATCTGGCGTGCATTCTCTTTTGATGAAAGTGTCACACCACTTGCACAGTTGACTCCCGCAAGCATGGTGCTGGTGTTTCTCAATTTTCTTCAAGTATATAGGGTTGAGATCCCCCACCACTGCATAAGGTACCTTTCAGCTTGCTGGGAACTCCCTAGGTCCTGGTCCTGTTTCTCTCGGACTTCGCCGGTCTCTGAGCTTAAACTTCGATTCAGGCTGGATTACAGTAGATCGACCAGATATCATTACAGCAGCTTTCTCGTTGGCGAACTCTTGTGCATTTCTGCTGGTCAGTCTCCGTCCTTGTGCTGCCTCACGCGTGTCCGTTCGTTGATTTCCTCAACTTCCTGAACAACAGACAGGCGTACGTTTCACCAATATATTAGCTCGAAAAGCGGTTTCTTCTTGATGCCTTGTGACGAAGAGCCGTGGACTAGCAGAAACAATGGTGGCATCCTCATCATCAATATGGGCAGCAACACACCAGTGGTTCTGACTGATACTCAAGTGCCAAACAACCACAAAAGAAAGAAAGAATGCGCTGGTCAGGAAGACAAAGAGAATGGAAGAGGAAGGGACATAAATAATAATAATAAACACGTTTATACTCAAATATTCTGCACCAACGTGCCTGTACCTTGCAAACAAACAACAGAATTATAATTGAAAATAAGTCGTCATGAGTAAGACAATTTTCCCACAGCTTTCACTGCTTCATGCCAGTAAGTGCAAACATAGCAAACAGAAAAATAACTCGACGAGGCAAGGACATCATTCAGGCCACTGAGCCTAATTAGCCCCCATCTCATCTAAAGTATCCAGTCACCGCCCTTGTGAGTCGCGAGACCCCTAGTCTGATAAACAAACTCAGCGTACGGTGATCCATTCTTTGGTGAACGACTTCAATTATCTGGACCAGGCTATCATCTATCCCCTTTGCACTTCATGGCAGTCGGCTGTGGCAGCCCTTCCCAGCCCCATCCTTTCGCCTCCAGCCACCCTTTGATCGTGCGGATGATGTAAACCAATCCTTGCTATAGCGTGATGAAGAAGGTCTGCTCAGAGTATAGTCTGAAATGAGGACAAACTATTCAAATGTACGACCAGTGATTCGGTCATCATAAGATTCCAAGCCATTATCTGTGAAATCAAATCCACCCACAGTTCGGACGACCACTGCAAACAGCTGGACGACTTTCCCTAGTATTCGACCACTCATTAAAACCACTGCTCACGTGTCACCCAAGTACGGCTTTCAGCCATCCGCCAAGCGAGACCACGTGCTAGGACCTGATGCCGCGACGCGAAGAAAAGGCGACGGCACCGTTGACTTGGTATGGTGGATTCATAATGACGGACGGGTGGGCGGTCCGCATGGTTGCGCAGGCACAGAGTCAGTCACAAGAAAAAAGAGATGTATTGTTGAATGAAGTCGAAGACGACAAAATTTTTCTTACACCCGAATGAATTCGAGTCAAATGTTGACCTACGAACTACTTAGCACGTGACGTTCGTGACGTTTGGCGCTCATCTTCACAAATGAATAAACCTGGAAGTGGATGCGGACGCAGAGTAAACCAGCTGATATCTAAAACAGTCTATCTGAATGCGAAAGTTGCGATCAAATGTGAGTGATGTTCAGCTTGAAAATAAATCATACTTGCCAGCGAAAACACAAGTGCTGGACGCCTTGATAAAGATCTTGCGAACACCTTAGGAATACTGCAACCACGATTATTACCGAATGATAGAAGAACAGTCACGAGTAGATTCGCCAAAGTTTAAAGTGGGCAAAACTTTAATAAGAAGTAACACCAACCAGGGCTGTGTATTCAACGCATACTCGCCACATATATTGCAAGTGCAATCCACTCACGCACCTCTCCCGCACCACCACCAATACCATCACAACAATAACAACAACACGTGGATCCTCTAGCTGCGCCACATTTCGCACAAACAGGTTTATGTGGGCCAAACAAAGCGACTTGATGGGGCCAGGATAATGGGTGACCGTTACAATTCACCCGGACGGCATTGTTCAAACTGGTTGAAACATACTACAGCACCGCAGAGCTCCGAAGAAAGGCAAAAAACTACCTATACCGAGTTTTTCTTCACAACGGATACCCACGAAACTTCATCAGACGGAGTCTGTTACGGAAAAACAGAGAGTCCAACACTACTGAGCCACCAAAAAAACGAATTGCACTACCATACATCAAAACCGTATCAGGAATGACCGCCAGGCTACTGAGAACACATGGTATCACGCTAGCGCACAAGCCAACAGCAACATTACGAAGGATACTATCAAAACCAAAAGAACAATCCAAACCCGCCGACAGAAGAAACGTCATTTACAAAATCCAATGCAATGACTTTAGACAACACTACGTCGGCCAAACCGGACGGAAATTATCAACACGACTACATGAACACGAGCTAGCCATCAAGAGACACGATCAATTTTCCCTGATCTCCGTCCACGAGGATGAAACTGGACAGGCCTTCAACTTGAACATCGCAGAAATCCTTACTCAGGCGAATACCAGACATGCAAAAGAATTTCTCGAAGCTTGGTACCCATCAACCAGTTCAATAAACAAAAACATCGAGCTAGACGAAATCTATGAACCAATGCGAATCAAGGATTTGAGGAGACTTAAACGCCATCCAGCCCAAATACCGGTAAGCCCAAACAGAGCAACTTGAACTGATCAGACCAAAGTCGAAACAGGACAATGAATAACCAATCGGACGGAATTCCAAAACGAAGAGACGATACAACCAGTCAATTCATAACCAATCCGATTTGAGATCAAAATGCGGTAACGACAGAGAGTAGCCAATCAGACTCCAGCTCAAGGACTCCAGGGGATAACCAATCGGACATCAGGTCAAAGTTCAAGTGCGACAAAAACAACCAGTGGCGGGTCGGGTCAAAGGTCAAGCACGACGGAAAGCGACCAACCAGAATTCACACCAGTAAGTCGACCCACTCTGCTATATAAGAGCAGGCATCGATCCAACTTCACCAAACGCCACAATCAAAACTGTACGCTAAAACACTTACGCAATGATGATGTCACCTCGCTTGGTGATGAAACGTTTGCAACCTAAATGCCAAACACGGCGAACACATCAACACCAAAACCATCAACCCGAGCTACGAACAACGCCACCACTGTTCCCAACCGTCAGGTGTGAGTGCAGACAGACCGGACGGACGAATTAATCGAGATGTCGGTCCGTCTACTGATTGGCTGACCTAGGAAGGCTGTTGTCACACTGGTGAGCTCGGTAGTTCAGGCGCCCTAGCTCGATCCCATTGGACAACGCGAATATCCGATGCAGAACGCGCAGTCGCGTCATCTGGATGTTTGTACGAGGATAGGATAGGCATATGCGGGCGATAATGGGCAGTGGTGATGTCCGAACGGTTAACAACTGGACGGCTCTTGGTGTTATTCCGAAAGCGGGCAACCATCGCGTCACATTACCTTGTTGAATTCATTTGACGAGTTTTTAGCCTCACACTACCTCACTTATCCGAATTACTATGGTCTTCATTCTCTTCAAGCTTTTGCATTAAATCTACACAATTTACACATGGAGCAGTGAGACGGGTCAAAAGATTGTGGGCATTGAACAGAGATGGTGTTGGCTCAAGAAAGGACGGGGACAAAGTCAACTGTGGGTGAAATTTAAAACTACTCTGAACATTGTACCACGGTCATCGTGACTTTGCTTCAATTACGATTAGAATCATATGAACGATCTCGTCTCAGTAGTCTGATAAACGATACGAGGTCAGAGCACTTGACTCGCCTTAGGATTTTGCTCTTTTTTCTGTTGTCTATAAAGCTGTGAAAGCCGACTCCCTATATGTTACTAATTTGTCCCTCTGGTTGTGCTCTCCATTAAAACTGAAGTGCCGAAACTGTATTACACAGGGCAGTATGGTGCAAGCCAGCAACAAGGATCTGTTGAACGAATTAACTTTTCAAGTTTATCCTAATTAACAAGCCCACAAAAGTTGATAACACTAGTTGTACCACTTTTGCTCTTCCTAGCTATGTCTGTGGTATGTAGAATTTTTTACTCACTTCGCTTCGTACGGATGCGGTTTATCACTTGTACTGGCCACAATACCGAGTGCTGAGAGAAAACGAAGTCCGAACCGTCATTCTGTATGCGAACGGAACACCCCATGCTTTGCAGTTATAACTTCAAAAAAAATATGGTCCGAAACCGTTACGTTGTGGACCTCCTACCAAAGTAGTACTTTCAGAGTGAACGTGTTATGTGTTTCAAAGAACGCATATAAATTTCTTCTCGACCGATATATCTAATTCTCACAACATGTACGAGCATAGCGTAAACAACAAAACGCTTAGGTGCTTAGGTGCAGCACGGTAAATTTCTCTTTACAACACTGAGCGACGAGTAGGCAGGCTGGATCCGAAACTTCAAAACAAGCTAGATCGATTACTGCGATACTATTAACTGTGTAACCAATAAAATAATTGCTACGTCAAATCTCAGTTATTCATGTTCACAGGGAGTATAATAACGGATGGGCTGCACGAGGCAGGGGATACAAGCAACAAGGAACTGTCGGTTAAGGATGACATGCAAATCCGAAGCCGGCAAGTTAACGTTTGCGGAGAGTGCTTGCTTGTGAATTAAATGCGTGCGAACCGGTCATTAGGAAAGAAAACAGTTGATGAGAAGGGGATGAGAACAGACCTACAGGCACCTGCATGGTGGTGTCCTGGGTCATCAGTTCCGTGTGCAAAACAGAGTACACATTGCCTAGATCTAGTAAGTCACCAAGGCGTGCGTAGTGAACAATGGTCAGATTTGGAGGGTCAGCAAAGCTGCGTGATAGCCCTGGGGGGGGGGTCACCAAGGCAACTGAGAAGAGAAACACGTGATTATGACGAAATACCCGAAGAGGTGGAAAGGTTTGGGGAATTCCTCATCCAAGTGCGCAAATTCGTAACGCACAGGGATGCAAAAGTGAGTCGTACTGAGAAAGGATGTCTTCTGAAAATGTCTACTTTCAGTCTTGAGGCGTTCCCACTGGAACTGTGGCTCAGGCTAATGTTGGTCCTGACAGATGGGTTTACACCAACCTGTGACATAGCACGAGACAAAAGGATGGCGGTTAGGTTATAACATTTTGGAAAGACATTGGCACTCGTGTGTTTTGATAAAAATATCCAAACTAAAGTCACGGTACGCGTCCTGCAAGACTGTGTTGGCTGAAAAACTGACCTTAATACCGTACTCTCTACGTCATATCAGACTACCATTACAGGTTAGGGTGCAGTCGCGAGAGAATGTATCCACTTGCAGTAACGAGAACGGAGAACTAAGAAGGGCCACTGGCTGCTCAGACATTCTGCGGTACTTTCTTTTATTAGTCTGATGCAGCTTACCTAAGGCACGGTATGATCTGAAAACGATTCTGTGTAACACATTCCCCATCAGAAGACTTGTAAACTTCAATCAGTCTTCTTTCAATTTCAGAAATATATTCACATATGAATTCAGTTTTGATGAGAACTGCGAATTTCGGAACTTTCGAGTCACACCAACAGTTGGTCAACTACTCAGGTTGCATGGCCTGCGATGGTTGGATCACTTACTCCGCATACCAGCTGAGCGTTTACCTATAGTGGTGTTATACGATGAGACCACTAACTGATGGTCGGGCCACGACGTGGTCACGAAATATGAAGTCCCTGATTGTTTCATTGGGTAAAATGGGTAGGTTGCGTCTGTCCGGTTAGACCTTCGTGATCACATAATTCACTAGTTAGGAACTTCATCTAGGATGGGCATGTGACGCAGCCAATGATCTACCTATAATCGTATCATGTCTGGTTCTTCCAGACAATGGCAGTGTTTTAACAGTTACCATCCGTTTTTAGTTATCTTTTTAGTTTATTCCAAGTCGGTTTGGCGGTGAGCAGTGTCGCCACACAATACTTTTTGGTCAGTCTCATCGTCGTTGTGACTGAATGGTGAACACAGGACTACAACAGATCGTAAGGGTTTTTGGTCTATGGTGTCCCAACTGTGGGTACTGCATTCTCTGAACTGTGCGTCCACCGACGGTTTGTGTGTAAACGTATGCAGGTGGCCATGGGCCAAAATGGCTGGAATACTGGCGTGGTAAAAATGGCGTCTAGATCAAGTAGGAGATGCCTGTCGCGTTGCCGAGACACTATCACCGCTGCATGCAAGCTTCACTTGTTAACCCGACTTGTATAAGGTAAGCCTCTCTACTCGGAATTCTGCGCCGATGACTACACGCACACGAAGTTTCAACGTCTGCTGCCGTGCCCGCCACACACACCGGTGCACACACGGCATTGGTACCGTGGTAATGTTACATGTCCTCACAACCCCGTGGGCAGGCGCTAGCACAGTCAGACGTGGTGACCGAAACGTCGTTGGCCTGTGCATACAAACGATGGGTTCAATCCATATTGGAGAATGAGGACCTGTTTTTACCCAATTCGTTACTTGCTACTGAGGTTTTTACAGGGCACCAGAGACGTATTGACACTGTACGGTCCACCTATGTTACGTTCCTGCGTGTGCATGCATACACGCACACACATTCAATCACTCACCAACGTGATCCTTTTCGTAGTACGGCTGCCGGCCTCAAAGTTCACGTGCGCACCCTGGCTAGCTTGCCCAAACATGTTCTGTCCTTCTCTCATTGGCTTGCTATTGATTCATCGATCCGCCCGCTGTGAACTCTGTTCACTGTTAGATCTAGTGCACCTTTCATGCTGGCTCAGCCAGGATACACAAGGTTCCTCCCGCATCACTTCAGTGTGTCGTGTAGATATAACAGACACGGATACAAAACCCAAGTTGCAAACTTACCCAGACAAGACTTACCCAACCAGCAGGCCCCTTGACCGAGCCGGGTGACCGAAAAAACACAACATTCCTCTGTGACAGCTAGACCAGCTGACACAAGGCTATACGCGCATTTGCAGTCAAATCGCTCGGCTCCATCGTACCAGTGTTTTGGCACTACAGTTCATCACAGACATCTAGCTGCTGAGCGACGTCGTTGTAAACTTTTCAGCTTCCGGAAGACAAGACTGAGTTGAGAACCAGAACGTGCCGGTGAGTGCAAATGGACAGAAAAAATGCGATAGTACCCCAAACTATGAATAATGGAATGTGGCACTTGCAAACGTCACGGATTTACAAATAACTAGAACACGGATTGATAATTACCAAATGCTCCATGAGGCACATCATGTTGCGTTAAGGCTTACCGCGTCATTTGTAGTCCCTGTCGTGACGCTTTACAGTCATTCTGTTAAAGCGATAATCCCCCTTGTCTTGTCACAGTTTTGTCACCTTGTTATTGAGCCGTGTTGTTCCACTTCCTGTCACCGTGTCTTACTTGGCCGTTTTATGCATGATAAAGTAACTCGTTGCGCTATCGCGATCGGCGTGGTCAGCTTGCTCGGAAATGTTGTCAAGATTGAGATGCTTTGTTCTCTGGAAAACTGCCGTGCGCAAAACAAGCTGGACTAAATCTCATGCAGTAATTAGGTCACATAAGTAGACAATATAGTTTAAGGGGAAACAACTACCGACGCCGAGATGAGCCATGCACAGCATTTTTTATCATTGAAGACCATAGGACAGAGCTGGCTGTATCTTCTCTACGTACGCCTGTCGGTCCGGTTTAAAACGTTATACCAGCCCATCTGCACATCCCGTGTAGTAAATATTCGGTCCCCATTTTCAACGACCTTGTTGAGATGTTGAGTCTGGTCAACACGTATCTGTATATATGACTTACTGCGTCGTGTGTTGAAGTATCTAACAGATAGTATTCCATTGCTAATGAACCAAAACCGTTCCTTAATGAGACAGTAATCCAATAAGCAAACCAGTCTGTCAATTGTCGCTAGAGCATTGCCGTACCAATGATAGGTCGACATTATCGTTGCGAACAGATACAAAGAAAAGAAAACATTCATATAAAACTCATAAACTCACAAAAGATCCTCAAAATGTTCTCCACCGTTCTGCTTATTCAAGAGCGTTCTAACTATGTATTGCGATAGCATCCGCTACAAAGTATTAATCTCAGAGATTGCACCGCATTCTGAGATTATGACCAGTTTGTATTCGTCTAGCGTTCTATGTGAGCTCTGTGCTTGAGGTAACCCCGAAGAGAAAATCCAGCGGAGTAGTGCCTGAAGACCATAGATGCCACCCCATTAGTTCATCGTGACCGTGGCATCCTACGAGTCGGAGGAGGGTTGAACTGGTCTCCACTGCCATACGATGCAAGACGTCTGATTCTTCAACCTGCTAAACATTTTGCAACTGGCTTACTTATTTTGGACTATCATGGAAAAAATGGACACGTTGAATCCTCTCATGTACTTTCTGAAATTCACCAACGATACTGGATTTTGAAAGGAACCTCCACAGTACGCAAACTGTTGCAAAACTGTGCAAAGTGTAAGATTTGGAACGCCAAAACATGTGGTCAGCAGATGGCACCCGCAATTGGGATCGATTCTTGGTCTTCCAACCAGCATTTGCCGCTGTGGACATAGATTACTTCGGCCCCCTGTTCGTCAAACACAAATGAACAACAGAAAAGCGATATGGATTTATTTTCAATTGCCTCTCTGTAAGAACAGTGCATATAGAAGTGGCACGAGCGATGGACACAGAATCGTTTTTGTGTGCGTTCCACCGGTTTGTTGCCAGACGCGGTGTGTCGTCCAAAGTATACAGCGACAATGGATTGAATTTCCGTGGAGCCGAATGAGAGTTGAAAGACACTATTTGTTCGTGGAACGAGAACAAGATACGCTGTTGCCTTACGGAAAAAATTGCAAATGGATATTCAATCCACCCTACGCTGGTCATCGTGGTGGCGCATGGGAACGCCTGATACGTTCGGTAAGGCAGATATTCCGGTTAATCACCGGCGATAAAGTCATAGACGATGAAGTTCTGCAAACCACCATGGCAGTAGTAGGGAGAATACTCAACAATCGGCCGCTGACTCCTAATCCAGGTCATCCGGATGACCTAGGGACCCTATGTACAAACCAGTTACTGGCTTTAACGAGCGAACAGACCATGGAGCCGAAGGAGCCTCACTTACCGAACCATTTGAGTAAACGCTGGCGACAAGTGTACCATTTGTCCGACGAATTCTGAAGAAGGTGTCTACAGTGTTATCTACCTGCATTACAGAACCGGCAAAATTGGCACGAGAAGAAACGAGACTTGAAGGTAGGGGACCTAGTTTTAGTCAGCGTTATTCGCACATCAAGAGGTATGTGGCCAAAGGGCATAGTTGAAGAAACGAAGAGAGGGAGTGACGGTTTGGTGAGAGAAGTAATTATACGAACGAACAACAGAAATTTCAGAAGAGACGTTCGGCAAATTTGTTTGTTAGAAGAAACCCTGAACGAAGAGGACACCACAGGTTCTGCGATTGTCAGGGAGCGTGAACTCCAATTTCACATTCCACTTTTTTCTACTCACAAGTTTGCAGTAGTATGCCCTCCCCTCCAAATTTTACGTGACTCGTCCGTTTGTAATATTCGCTCTTACTCCTGATTGTTTGATACAGTGAAATTTATTTCACCTCCATAAACACTACATCGTACGTGAACAATTGAAGTGTATTCGGCTTTCATACTAATACTTCAATTCCTACCATGTTATACCACATTTGTTTATATGAGTAACTGTAATCCACAGCATGTTTTACCGCTGAAATTAATCGGACAATTTTAACAATATAGAAACTGTTGCGCATGCGATTTAAACTTTCCGCTGGTGTTCTCTCTCGTTATCTATTTCAGGTCGCCCACCTACGTATTACTCACCGTGTTCCACACGACATGAACGTCCCTAGAACTGTGACATTCGATTCCCCACCTGGACTTACTTGTTTGGAACGATTAAAAAATGTGTTGTTATTGGGACTTTGATTTCGTGTTGCTATTGGCGTTGCGCGGATCGCCGCCTCGTCTCTGTAACGCCAATACACTGGTTGTGATTGTTCTTTACATCTTTTCCTCTGGTTTTGGATTGCGTCGGGACTGTCTGCGATCGCTGTGGCAGTTAAGCATTAGTGTGAACCACTGATGTATTGCTTCCTATGATGATGATGCTGTCCTGTGTATACATTTATCGTCCCGTGACAACTTTGTCACGTTTCTCCTGCACTGTTGTATGCGCTTGTAAACCGGGTCGTAATTTGCTGTATATTTGAATTGTTTATTACTGAATTTGTAGAACCACGTTCGATATATATATATATATATATATATATATATATATA
>QNGE01001531.1:18777-41104 GCA_008508345.1 Paragonimus westermani | reverse complement strand
ATATATATATATATATATATATATATATATATATAAACAGCTCAGACCGTGCGTAAGATTAGGACGCATATTTCGATTCTTCCGCTGACTTAAAAATCGCGATGGCACAATCCGTTGAGGATTGTGCTAGACCGTGTTGCATATTATTTTTCGGCTCGATGCTGGCTTACAAGAACTGAGGCGTTTAAGATATATGTATATTAGCAGCTAAGTGTTGTCAAACGTGGACCGTAGTGACCAAAGCACTGGGACGATCGTCCCGAGCAACTTGACCTGAAATGCGTGAACACCTTTGTGCCAGTTATTCTGGTTGTGTATACAGCAACATGTTGTACTCTTTCGCCTACTCAACCCGGTTATTTGATCTGATTCTTTGTAATATCCCTTTTGGCTTGTAATTCGTATTTTCACTCGTTGGTCACAGGTCGGGGAATATCAGTAAGACAGGCAAATAGACTGATAATGATTGAGTTCTGAATCTACATTTAATGTTCCAGATAAGTTAGGGTGCCCATTATCCAAACCGGGATGGTTGGCTCTAACAGCTGTATTTTTCGAAACAAGTGCTAACTGCAAGGCTTTAATTGAACGTTTCGTTCATCTGATATCTCTCTACGCATTACTTGGAAGCAAATGTGGCTGAGCGCTTGCATACACTAGTTCTGTTATTCCTAATATAAAGTTAGGATTACAGAGGTAAGCACGATTACCACATGAAAGTATGTCCGGATTTCAGGTCTCGGTTGTGATGATGAATATCCAGCTGCATTCGTGAATGCTGGGACACTGCTCGTAATACACGTCCATTCGCAGTAGCGAGTGCTGTGAATTCACGGCCGGATCATCAGCTACTCACTCTAGCGATTCCTCAGTCCGTCTCCCTGTTAGAATGTGCTTTCGCAGACCGTCACCTGCACTGTGGTGTATCGGTGATAACACTGGCACACAGTCAAGCACAAGCCACTCGAATATCAGCGCTGCCATTATCGCTCGCGTATGCCTATCCTATCCTCGTACAAACGTCCAGCTGATGCGACTGCGCGTTCCGCATCGGATCTCGCGTGTTTTTGTTGACTGAGCGCCTGGACTACCGAGTTCATCGGTGTGGCAGCAGGCTTCCTAGGTCAGCCAATCAGTAGACGGACAGACGTCTCGGTTAATTCGTCCGTCCGGTCTGTCGGTATTTACACCTTTACAATTCTGTCCGAGTGAATTGCAACGGCCACCCATTAGCCTGGCCCCATCAAATCGCTTTGTGTGGCCCGCATAAACCCGTTCGTGCGAAATGTGGCACAGCTAGAGGATCCACGTGTTGTTGTTAATGTTGTGATGGTGGTGGTGGTGGTGGTGGTGGTGGTGCGGAGAGGTGCGTGAGTGGATTGCACTTGCAATATGTGTGGCAAGTACGCGTTGATTGCACAGCTCTGGTTGATGGCACCTCTTATCAAGGGGGCAGTGATAGCAGGTGTGTTTTGTGTTTATTGACCGTCAGTTCATTTTCCGCTGTCTGAGATGTGGTAGCAACACCGTGGATATTAACTGTACGAATTGTTATCGGCATCATACAAATCTTGACCAACATTATGGGAAGCATGTACTAAGCATGGAAACGTTTTGGTGGAAATACAGTTTAGCGGTCCTAATGCCTGAGAGTCTCACTGACGTGATTTTAGAGAGTTGTGTATCGTATTTCACTAACAACTCGGTAACAACCAAATATTGGCGACTTGTACTGCACTCTCAGGTACGTGGCTGAGCCAACTGTTCAAACGGAGGTCGAGCTGAATTCCGGTTATTAGGTAATTGCACTGGATACACCATTTTGATCACAATTGCACTCTCCATAAAACCCCCTAAAGAAAACACTATCTCTCTATATCGACCGACCATACAATTCCTTAAAAATGTGGCGATAGAATAAGGAGGATTAGTTTTCACTTTCGTACAAAGAAAGCTCGGTCAATCGAAGTTGAGTGTGATGGTCGTTGTTTAGTGCCTTGGTGACGACTGTCGGACCGCACGTCACTCACGTTCTTCGATGGGATGGACGACTTTAACATGGCTACTCAGAGGAAGGCAGCAAGAAACCAAGACAGTCTCGTATGCCACTAACACAACAGGAAATAATGAGTCGATTCGACTTGGGTGTGAAGCAAGGTGTATGTACATTTGTGATAATCAAAACTGAACTTACACTGGCGGGCGAAGCTGAGTACTTATGATGTTCAAGACATCTCGCCGGTCAAATGTGTTCGTGTTATTGTACTTCCAACTAGCATATCTGTGCCCATTAGCATATCGGTTAGAAGCCGCGTTATCCGTCCCACCTACCGAGTCAACGTTTTCTGGTGCAATGTTTGTGTCTACCCATCATACTTACGTTGACGAAGTTCACCGTCTCATTGAGTTCTGGTTCCCCTAGATAATACTGCAATTGTTTGGGCCTGATTTCAACAGCGCTATGGATCAATTGCGATGTGTTTTTAATGTAAGCCATCCTCTCCAGCACAACCTTATCTCCCAGCTACAATACAGCATGAAAATAGATAGTCTCAACGATCAGACTGGTGGCTATGTATTTGCTCCAGCGATTTATAAGTTTCTGAAATATGTTCTCCCCAGAAATAAAAGAACCCAATCCACAGAAATCTACATCTAACGATACTACTGACATTTTTAACGTGTCCATCACGCATTGCGGAAGATATTTTTGTTTCATTGGAGAATAGGATAAAAATTACCGAAGCATACAAGAAGAAGATGAACCTACCGCATCACAGCTACAAGAAACAACTGTTAGTTGTCAAGATGAGGAGTGTGTTGACAATTTATTGGGATAATGACATCAGGATCCAGTCGATATGGTGCGATACATAAAGTCATACACAGTCGGTTCCAAGTAGCGAGGTAAAAAATGTCTTCATTTGGAATTCAACTGAAAGAGAATTCACATAAAATGGTCAGTTAACTAAACATTGGGCATTAGTCATCGACAGCGGTTAGCTTCAGATTTCAAAACGACATAAATTTACTTCGCAGTTCCTGCAAGTGTTTCCCTCATTGCTTCTTCTAATGCTATTCACAAATGGATGACCGCTTACAAAACATGATGGTAAAATATGTATTGGAGATTATGTTCACATTTACTTAAAGCCGGTTGTTCTATTTAGCGTTACCTAATGGGAATTTGCTCGCTAATTGACGAAGAGCCAGGAAGCACAAAGCTGAATTGGAAAGCGGATGTTACTAGGATGCTGGACGGGTACGTATGAGAAGGATGAATTCACGATGACCAGAAAATGTGCATAACTAACTATTGTATTCGGAAGGGTGTACAATACACGGTGGATGGCAGTTCACACATGACACATGATATGTTCCAAACTGACAACGGAAGATTTGAATTCTACCAAGCAACTTGACATCCTAAACAGATGTTAATCTTAGAATTATCATTCTTGTTATTTCGTTACCGACTGAGACCTAGAAAATAATCTCCGAGTACGTACTATACATTAGGGTTTTGAAAGTTAACAACAAAGAAGCTTGTAGGACTGTAATTATTTCTGTCCATTTTTAACAAAGATCTCTTAGGTAATTTGAGGGAACAAACAATCGTGACCAAACATATAAAACACTACCTTCACACCGTATTTCCGGAAGTTTTATACAGGTACAATAAAGTCTTTGGTAATATTTACATATTATTGTCAGCCCTATTTTAACGAAGGCGATGAAATAAGAGATATTTTGTCAAGTTGTGGCGGATCCCAGCAATAATGCTGGATTGGCAAGTGGTTCCATTCTCAACTGTAGATCCGGCTAACAACCAACCAGAAGAAAATATGTTGATCGATTAAGAGAAACTGCGAAATGAGCTCATACGGGACGCCAATACTGAAAACACCGACCTAGATGATTTAATCTCGACCATCAACAGTTGATCAAAATTTTCAATTTATATTCCAGCATGCACAACATTCCCGTTTTGAGATGGTGTTATTAAGTTTGAAGTTGGCAGTGCAGCTGGATAACAAGCATCACACAACGTAAATTCGACTATCTTTAATTCCATGGTCAACAGCATTCCCGGCTAGGTGTTTTCAGAGGAAAACCTTTCATATTGGGCCTACTCCAAACCGTTTGTCTATCTCCTTGAGTAACTTTTCAAGACCACAGAAATTCCCGTCTTGTTTCTGCTATTCCGGATTATGTTAGATGTTAACATTCATATTTCACAGACGGGTTTGCTGTGTTTAAATAAAACATCATTGTCAGTTGGAAAACTGTTTATTTCATTAATTGTGTCACAGTGTGTACAACATACTTCGACATGCCTGAAACGAGGAAGTAGTGGGGTTAATTTTAAATGATCGATTCCACCTGCATTTTATCAAACGAATGTGGATATTCGAAACAGTACATGCTCTAGTCTATCTTCCAGAGCATGCACGACAAACTTCCGCTTGAGATCATGAACTGCTAACCTTGTTACAAAAGAAGTCACACATGCACAACGCGTTGAATTTGTTGTTGTTGTTTACCCAACGACGCAGAAAGCTCAGACATATGTGCAGATTGGTAGTCATTCTGTTCAATAAACACGAAATTTCTGTATCATAGGACAGACTTACAACTGGGCATATTTGTGGACATCAACTGGTCACACAGTTTGCATTATGATTACCATGTTTATGGTAGCTTAGTATGTTGTTGGATAATACATGGGTTCACTTCCGGCGGCTCGTGCACACGATCTAGAGTTGCAGTGTCTTGATACTCAGGTTATGGCCAACTTAAAATAGTGTTGCGAGTCAAGAACGCGGATGGCACAAGGGCTATTTATTTGGAAAACCAGTCCATGGGTTGTACGTTTCAACAGGACCACAAGCATCTGCGTACGATACTGGTCTCAGAAAGTCACGGTTGCCATGGCCACTAATGCTCACTACCTTTATGTAGCAACAACCATTTCATGCGATGCTGCTCTCCAATCTTCTTTCTTGTATTTTTCCCGCGACCGCGTCGGTATCAAAATCCATGCTGTTGCCCCACTACTGAATAGTAGTGGTGCGAGTAGTATAGTTGGATCGCTCGTCCTCACTACAATAGGGACGAGGTGCCGGAGATATGTTGGTTATTTTAACTGATACCCCTAATGGTGATATGTCCTTGTAATATTGGGT
Organism: Paragonimus westermani; assembly: GCA_008508345.1. NCBI lineage: Eukaryota > Metazoa > Platyhelminthes > Trematoda > Plagiorchiida > Troglotrematidae > Paragonimus > Paragonimus westermani. The sequence goes on along the minus strand of QNGE01001531.1, from coordinate 35,918 downwards.
TACGTAGCCTCTATTGTAACCCGCGGATGAAAATGGAACTGTGAACGTCGGAAGTTCAAACGTTTTACTTTTTGAAACACTGAGTTCCCTTTATCCAGTTCATCAAGACAGCAAGAAGACATATATTGCGAGATGCAAGTATTTCGTTTATTCTCATCAGTCGGTTACATAAAACATTCGGTTATATAGGTTAAGCGCGTAGCGTCAAAACAATGNGAGAATAAACGAAATGCTTGCATATCGCAATGTATGTCATCTTGCTGTTTTACTTTTTGTAGCCCAATCGAGGATAGCCAAAACCTAGTTAGCTCTGTCACTAAAAAACCCATTACAGCGTTAGTCTCGCGATCAAAAACCACCACGAAAACAGGGAAATACTTACCCCAGAAACACGTGAGAACAAAGACCGGTAAATATAGCTCAATCCTATTCTCCCCAGTACCGTGTAATTCACGAGGCGTTCCCGAACGACGTATGGCTGATCTACTTAAGGAACTACGTTTGTGTTGACTGAGATTTATCGAATGAGCACGGTTTTTTCAATTACTACATGGAAAATGTGATACATTGAATGTTGCCAGATTCATAAAATTGCCCTTCATCCCGCAAGCAACCTGCTTATTCCGATTTACTGTAAGATTTCAATTATTCTAACCATATTTGTATGTCCGATCTTCAATTGAATTTCCACCACTCTTGTTCTGAAACTGTAACTGTTGTAATCACTTGTCACATGATAATTGTTTCATCAGAAGTGAGATGATTTCAGTGCACTTTGTCATCAGCAAACACCGATTGAAAAATGAGCGATTTCATTCATCAAATAACAGATCATAAATCATGGTGAGTTTGCTCGTCCGTGTGTTTCATGTGTTGTTACGACGGCTTCGATTTCACCACATTGAACCTCGTGTGTGTCAAACAACAAAAAGATAGTCCCATATTGGCTGTGTAGGTCCGAAAAGCATTTTTCGTACTAGACAGTCAAAATGGCATTTAGCCGTTTAGCACGATTGTTCAACAGTTCTGGAGAAGCAATGTTTATAATTTTATTTTGTCAATGTAGCAAGTCGATAGTGAGAAAAGAGGTCATGGGTTAATATGTTCATGAATTCGTACAACGAAGATTCCAATTACGCGTCCCCAGCCCCCTATCTTTTTGGAACCTGTGTCTTGTGGATTAAGGAATATGGAACAAGGAAGTGGTTTGGTCAAACGATGCTAGAGAAAAATTTATTGACACGTGACCACACGAGCTTCTAACATTTAAACATATTGAAGTACCATTCTAATAAGGCCACACATACTGGATGACGTGTGGAAGTGGGCTAGGAACGCAGCAAGATAAACAGTAGTGTGAGTCGTCTCTCGTGTATTGTACTCAACGCACGAAATTCCGAAACGTTTAACGTGTTAAGCTTTGATTACGTATCAGAGCATGAACATTTCCTGAATGCCATAATGTTCACCTGAGAGAACGATGTACCAGATGCACACTAAAGTTTGAGGTAGTGGACTTTCAGATACTTGCTCTTACCTAGTGAGAAGCAGTGTGTTAGTTGATGGTCTGGTGTACGCGAAACTGCCTGAGCCTAAAACCTCGACGAAACACTGACACTTGATCCGAAGTCTCTAGTCCTTCCATGTAGGAAATTCTCCGGATCTGCGAGATTCTTCTAGCAAGGGGGCATATGAACCTTTTAACGTCTGCAGTGCGATAAACCTACCTGCACATTTCTGGGTGAGCGGACTGTGGGGCTGAACGCGGTGGAGGAAAGTACAAGGTGGTAGGTGCTACAAATCCACTCTTAGATATTTACTGTGTGGTTTGTGATTTATTTCTAATTCGCCCAGAGAACAAGAACAAAGACCGCCTGAGGTCTAGATCAGCGTATTTCGGAATGGGGCACTCGGCCACGTGTCAAGTCAGATCGAGAACAACGCATATCGCTGTTAGCCAGTCACAGTGAAGGTAAACACACGATTCGATAACGCTTTCTGCTCATGAGGTAACTGTTATGACCCCTAACAGTTTGTGCTTTTAAGTAGCGGCTATACACCTGGTGAAGAATTTGTTTGCAAATTAATGTTTTGTTCATGTTGGGGTGTCACATACCCCCAAAAAACTGTCCACTATCTGGAATGAGCATTTACAGTTTTCTTGTAAAGCCGATTTCCTTTGATGTACCATCATTTTTTTGTACCTCTGGCGCCGACTCACATACTGGATGCTAGTTAGCTTATTGTTTCAACCGATCGCTTGACCAGCTATAAAAACGCAAGAGCTCCATTTTGTACTTTGACTTCGGCACTCGGAACTACCGGCTGAGACAATAAACGCTCTTTTCGGGAGAGCAGTGTTTTTCCTTCGTAGTCGGTTTTTGGGGAATCGGCTCTTCGGGGTAAAACAGTGCGTACCATATCACTGCGTCGTAGGAATCGTTCCAGTTTAATTGCATCCACTCGGTCTTTCCGCGACATAACAGTTCATGAAGTCCCTAAGCCTGGTTTGCATATGAAAATTACTAAACTGATGTTGATTAGCAAAATTGTTAACCTTGACGCCTATACCCTTATTCACGTTCAGCGGCTAGTTGTTTTGCATGGACCATTAACTAATACTGTTGAAGTCATCCCGTGAGTTTCATATCTCAATGATACTCTACGACTGACCAGATAGTGTTAGTGAGTAAGCATTTTGTATGAACAAGGGGGATCTTAGACGAAGCTCTATTTTTGGTACTTGTGCCTGATTCGTGATGGTGAATGGACATTCAGTCTATTTGTAGAAAGCCTTTGTTAACATGGGATCGGTTCGATTTAGGTCCCTTTAATTTGGTAGTGAAAATACATCTTGATACATCATCCATCAGTGCCTGAACAGGGGAACATGGAGACTATGTGTGAGAAGTTTTGGTAGCAGGATGAACCAATCAAATCTGTCAAAACCTCTGAAAAATGTTGGATTACAATTTAGATTTACAAATGACATAAGTAGCATTGGTTTGAGAGTTGCTTTCACTTAGTACGTTTTTGGTGTGGGAATTCGCTATTAAAAACCATGTTGCACTTAGTTGATGAATTCAATAGCTATTACGTTTTCACAGAGGGCGTAATCGAGTGTGACTTCTATCACTCTGGAGGCCACCGAAAACGAAGCAATCCATCACTAAGTTGTACGGCCTTCTCTGTCACGAGCGCTAAAGGTAAATGCGACTGTGGAGTATTTTCTGACATCCAGTAGATTATCGATTGATAATGAATAGGTAGAAGTTCCGTTAAAGGTCTCATTAAGTAAATGGCGCAGTCTTTAAAGGCGATTTGGTGTTTTGCTTGATGGCAGCTCACCCAGTTTGGTTCCAAATCTTGTCGGTGAGATATTTTGACGGTTTAATATGCATAGTTAGCTGCCGTCTACCCGATATACCCACTGCAACTCCAACAAAAAGAAGTTGGAAATCACGAACATTTGTTGATGTGAGCCGCAGCTTTGTTGGCAGAAACTTTGCATTCACCAATAGTGATAGAAGACATACATCGCTAGATGTTAACATTTCGTTTACTCTCTTCAGTCACCAACGTGAAACACTAGAGTATATAGGACATGCGGTTAGCAACACAATAAAAAAACATTCAACCATTGGGTTTACATGAAACAAAGACTGTCGTCAGCTCCAGGGCAGACAAACTGCGTGAGTCAACAGGTTATGCACACACAGAGCCGGACGGTGAGTATTGATCAACATCGCCTCGGAGAAAGCGAGCAACTTGGGGTTATTATTACGTAACAGAACTTGAAACGAGTTGGCCAGGTCAACACCGTGACCTGTTTCCATAATGTGCTTTGTGATGGATGAGGTCGGATTTCGTCTCAGTCGTTCTGTTGCCAATGTCCGTTGCGTCATGGCGTGTATCAACCACTTAGGCATATGTTCAGCCATTCTTTGTCGTAGGCATCGATTTGTTCTGCCGATATAGATGTCAACGCAACTGCAAGTGAACTGATAGATTACATGTGTGACAGAACATTTCGGTAGGTCACGACTACGAATAGGCTGAGTGACACTCCTAGTTGTGAGTAGCAATCGCAATTCACCTGCAGAGAATGTGCCCTGGAACTGACGACAGTGTTTCATGTAAACCCAATCGTTGAATGCTTTTTTTGTGTTGCTAACCGCATGTCCTATATACTCTAATGTTTTGCGTTCGTGACTGAAGAGATTAACATCTATGGCTATTGGTGAACTGGATCAAGGGAACTCAATGTTTTAAGAAACTTTGAACTCATATTCTGATTTTCGGCAAGTTCGTATTACTTCCAGATCTGATACCCTTATACAGCCATTGCGGTGCTGTTTCATGATCTGAGGTACTCTTCAAATGTTTTGTTGCTCTGTCATATATATTTCTGTAGTTGACTGCGAATTCTTTCTGAACAGTTCGGAGTAATTATAAGTTTAGTGTTTACCGATGAGTTCCGTGGTGGATTTGATAATCAAACCTGCCACACTATTTGTTAGTGACAGTTTCAATAACCGAAAGTGCCCATGTTGGATTCCAGCGTGAACACTTGAAGAAATCCTGCCTGAACAGTTAAGCCCGTAGCTCATTTGGTGCATTCTACATGACCGTGGTTGTACGTGCAACTGAGTCCAGATGTGAGATATCTGAGCTTCCAGCGTGGCTTCGCAGTATGGTTTCTGAAGCTGTTTATGCCACGGGTTTGCATCCAACCGAAACATAGATCTTTCTCAATTGGGTATCTACTATCAGGTCTGGTGTATAGGTGGGACTCTCGAGCCTTTTGTTGTCATGAATACATAGCTGGCACATTCTTGCTGACCTCGTTAGAGCCCTCGTCTAGCAGTAACAATTCAGGCTATGTGAGTTCACGATGCCAAACCATGCGAACTTATCGAACGCTGTACTTACTATTTGACAATTCGCTGCACGTTAGACCTTTATACAAATATCAGAGATAATGGGCTATCCAATCTCGTGCAAAACAGTTAAGTTACATGATCTCGTGGCAAATATGTTTAGTTACATCTGCGTCTCTTAGGCCGCTAACTATGCTGGCTTCGTCAATAAGGATATAACAGAAACTTACGACACACTCGTCAATTAGTTTCATCATGGACATCAAGTGGACCGAATTTCATTGTTTTCTCGAAGAATTCTTCAGCGAAGAACATCGTAGGTAGTTCATAAGATCCATCCTAGACTCTTGAAGTCTTCTATTCCTAAAGCCTAGATGTAATCCCATGGCGACATTTTGTGAATTGCCTGGGGTAAGTCTATGTACGTTGTCGGCAATTAAAGGACAACTTATAACAAGTAAGGAAACTGTGATTTGGGTATCAATAGCACATTTCCCGCCTGACCAATGGGAAGTTAGTAACGGTCGGTCTTGTGTACATGTGACTTCTGGGTGACGGTTCGTGAGAACGTTTCAAAGTCAGACTGTGGTGGATTGTCAGGTCGGAGGTGCAAGTTTTCGAACGCTCGGCCGAATACCTCAACGCGGGGAGGTACGTTCAAAAGCCTGCCGCGATCGAATCAAGAACAACGTGCGCGGCCGGATGAGTCATCGCTCGACTGGATTGGACCAACGGGCGAGGCAGGGCAGGCGAAATACGACAGACGGCCAGATCGGAGGCGTGGTTTTTCCAACATTTGGGTGGATGGCGGACAGCACGAGCAGCCGGACGAGCCATCGCGCAACGAAATCGGACAAACAGATGAAGAATGACAAGCGGAACCCCTCCCCCCCGATAGAAGGCGTCGATCACACACGTAAACCGGTTAGAAGTGCACACGACGTGTGAACGGAAACCGGGGGGTGTTGTGGGTTCGAATTATGACTCATAAACGAGATAGCGCGCGTTGCATGTGACTGGCGATTTGGACAATAAAGATTGTGCTTTATTGGACGTTTTCTCGCTACAGCACTTCTACCACAAAACCAATTCTACATTAAGCCCACAATGGGTGGGTTTCGTCAAATGCACGACATTCAAGGATCGTTGGAGAGTGAATCCAGATCGGCATGAAACGAGCAGTCCTAGGGAGCAACGTTGTCCACAATGAGCACGGTCAGTTCAGCTGCTTACATAGAGTCAACGAGTAGGAACATTCTAGCCAAAGCACTGCAGTGTAATGAGGAATGCATCTTCAGCGGAAATGACAACGAGTCGGGGATTTTGATCACCGCCTGAACGGACACCACCCGCATCTTAGAGTACTAGAAGAGGAAATGCGATTCAGGAAATTTTTTTGCTCTCAACATCGGCACTGATCTACCAACTCCAATGAGTATGAGATAAATGACAAAATTGTCCGCAAATGAGTTAGAATCTACAGCCTTAGACATATGTATTTCCTATAGTGGAATGTGTGGTCGAAGTTCACAGAGAACACGTAGCCGATGCATGGCGACGAAAGCGGTCGCGCGCTTCTGACGACTTTTATTTTTATGCACATACTACCTATATTACCATACCTTATAAGATGTTAATATCTTGAAACAAAATCAAATGTAGTAAAAACGGAATTAAACCCTTGTCTGCTTAATTTACGCTTCCCAAATAATTCGCCACGCTTCAAACAGTACCGACAAAACCTCAAGGAACTGTTACCGCTGACTGACGCGATTGGATCCCTGATTTGGGGAACGACTATACAGTTCTGCAACAAGGGACGTTCGCGCTGTCACCATTACCATAGAAAGAATACCACTAGCTAAGTGTGTGCACTCGGCGAATAATCGTCAATTATAGAATTATTGCGTTCGGCTTTGACCCTTACTACTTTCAACAGCAAAACCTATCACTCACCTAAATGGGCAGCACTCCGCATGTATGCAAACATAAGGAGCACGCAGGTTGCATCGGTAATCACGGTAGTGGGTCTACATACGTTAGACAACAGTGGGAAGACGTGAGTGCAGGTAGACTGAACGAGGTAACCGAGATGGCAATCCATCATTGATTAGTCGTGATTAGTCAATGTCTGGCAGATTAAACGAGTGGAGCGGTTACTCAGTTTCATTCTTATTCAGGTGGTATGCATATCAAGCACAAGAACGACCACATTTCCGCTGAAACACTTGAACGTATCAACCGGATATTTGGGTGAGGTGAGGATCGGCGCCTGAAGATGACTACCGAACAGCGTGGATATTTGAACGGTTTGCGGCTGGCTGCATGCTGGTGTTATTACGAGTACACCGAAGGTACATGGTGGTCAGAGGAAACCAATTCTGACCGACGAACGGATTAATTAATTGCTGCAGTGGGTAACAGATGACCCAGTAGTGAGTTGAACGTACGAGTAGAAGTACGTTTCAAACAGGATTTATCCTCCAACACCTGTTATTTTGGTGGTCGACTTGTCACTATCGAGAAGTTACTCCACTGACCAGTCAGTTTGAATACAGAGTAGGGCAAGGACACGAGAAAGCGTTTCATTTTCCGACTGCTGCTCTGTTTTGAACAAAAGCGCACGATTTATAAGATGGGCACTAGCATTCAACAAAACCTACATAGACCCAGTCACTTGACTATCAAGGCAACCTGTCTGACCTTTATGCTTGTGTTCGTGCTGTATGGTACACAGTTAGATGATTTTCTTCTGCCGTCTTAATGGGCAGTTTACCCGAGTTAGCGTGTTGATCAGTCTCACAGATTTTCCTTAACACATCAAAACGGGCCGCCACTTTGTTTGCGCTGATGAAGGAAAATGATAAATATTCCAATGCCTATCCTTCTCTTCATGTAATTGATGAACTTTTGTCTCGAGTGCTTTCTGTCAGATGTCTGTGAATTACTTTCAACCGCAACATGAACTGGTCACTTTATGTTACCGATGTTTTCACCAAAGTCCGGAAGCTTTCGTTTTAAGTTTGTTGCTTAATTTTTCCGTTCATTCCCCACCACTCGCGTAATCTGTTTATCAAGACTCATGTATTTCTCCATAAACTGTGTTGCTCACATGTGATCTTCCTCGGTTTTCTCTCAGAGGACTCTGAGCCCTTTGCCAGACCCCTAAAACATTTGTTCCGTTGCAGTGACATTCCCCGTTAACAATTCGTGAACTTTAGCGTCCTTCATCAATTCAAAACCTACAAACAATTTTCGGCAAACACCCCATCGGACAAAATCCACTTCTTTTTGTCGGATCTCTCCAACTGTGCTCTCATGTCTTCTACAAGAATCTGGTAAAAACATCTACTTGCGCGTACTGTTATTTTCCCGCTATTCCTCATTCTGTTTGATGTCCACACAAGCTCGACTTTCTCATTCTAGAACTAACCTCAAAACTAAATCAGTGGGTAGTTTACACGGTTGATAATGAATATGGCCGATTTCCTTATATGTGTCCTTGATTTCCACGGTTATACCAATTTTGTGGCCTGGGGACATTTATTTGAAGGCTGTCCATTTGCGGAATCCGTGCTTCTGTGATAAAAGCTGAAAGTTCATCTCTCGGGGTCCATAAAGCACTTTAATGATATGAGTTGATTTGACCCTTGCATTCTGGAGCCGGAGGTGATGAATTTCGGAGCTGAATGCAGTAGTGATATTCGTAACGGCTACCGTTGAATGTGCAGCCTTTGCCAGTGGTATTTTTATCAGGTTAATTGTGAAAACGGGAAAGTCTCGTGCTGGTAGGATTGTCTAATCAATTCCCAAATCCAGTATCCGATTCCAGCTGTTTGTAATGCCAAAGTTACAACAGGTGTTTGCTTATCATTTGATAAACGTACACAACTATGAACTTACCAGAAGACACCTGTGTGGAATAGTCAAGAAGATGGGCTATAAGGTACTGGTTAAAAGTGAACAGAAACATGGCTACTAAAGAATGATGTGGCTAGTGATAGGTTGCTTCATTTTTCATTTACGGATATGTTATCGGCCATGTACGAAATAGGGTTGCCGGTATTCGAATCATGGAGTAAGTAGAAAAAGCCTTGAGTTCTTCGTGATCAACATTTATGTTAGGGTAAACGGACTGGGACACGTTGTTTAAGCACCCCTTATAGCAAGCGGCTGTTTAGGATTTCTGCTAGCCACAACGTTGATTCTTCCTCACTATGTTTGATAGATATTTATCCGCGCTCAAATAGCTGGTCACAGAATTCTGAGGTAAATTCGTATCGCTGAAACTGTCTACAGCAACCCTGCCATACACTCAAACTAAACAAAATGAGTGGCATTTTACTAACCTGTGAAAAAAAGACGGCTTACGAGTTTGAAAACAGGCAAGTTGTGTTGAGGACAAATATCTCGTCCTCTTCTCACAACGGTCCAATCGCACTGGTTCGTTTACAGTTGAGTGACCATGGGTTTTTTCATTTACATTTCAGTTACAAATCCGTTGGCAAGACCACTCAATCGTTTCAGTCGCGTTTTGATTTTTGACTACACTGCTGATTGGAAGATGAGCCAGATAATGTTTATTGTTTTTTGGTTCCTCTGGCTTGATGTGTAAACTCAAAGTTTGAGCCCGTCTGCTTTGATGCCGTTTGGAATGGTGTTCTTCTTTGGAGCACACACTGATTGAACGTTATCACATGTACGTTCCAACAATCCAATCACCATGGTAAGCCAGATACAGAAAACCATAGGTTAAAACAATGAATGAACACGTTGCTTGTTAGCTAGCAACAACTTTGCGCTCCATCTACCGTTTGTCAACACATAGAGAACATTCCAACCTAATTCGCACTCACCTCATGACTGAGGCTTATGCCTCAGTGCATCTCTAACTCAACTCGAACTCACTAGTTGAGTCCTTCCTTCTGTGGCTAGTGTTGGAAATCGCTACCTTCCGGAACGAAAGCAAAAGTCAGTCTTCGTGGTAAAAAGCAAATCTCCGTCTACTGAGTTGCTATTGGTTATTTTATAGACGAGACGCATCAGTAAAATGAAGAATTATAATTGGTGCTGACGCTTTAGCTTCCCCAGTGGTCGGCTCGACTCCGCTTGTAACTCGTTTTTTTAACGGGTGACGCACTTAAACAACTTGTTTTACTCCGGTGCTCGTTGTAACAAAATCCGATGCTTGAGCAGTGTGCCATCATGAATGGTCCTCGCGCTGACATACCAGTATGTTTGTGTTGTCGACAATAATTGGCTTTAGCCTTCTGCGAATCACTGGTTGACTTCATATCGGTACGTTTGTCCAGTCCAATCCCTTTACAGGTAGTAGGATACATTTTCCCGTAGAGTGAGCTATATATCAACACTGGTATGGTCAAACATCATTCCAGGTTCTCTGAAAAGCGATCTTCATCAGTCGTATCTTAATTTATTAATCACCTCCAGGTGTTCTTGTGGGTGGATCAGGAAAAGTTTGAATCCAACAATATTTTGGTAGAGCTACTGGGTAGCACCTTGGATATAGAGTCACAGACATTTTTCAGCAAAACATGTTGCTGTCACATACTTACACAGGCAATTAGACAGATTTGAGAACTTTATATAATTATCCGGACGGCTTGTAGAATGGATAAACTGTCACTTGAATGTGTCCTCACCAAAGGTCGTGTGTCGGCTTAGGTTTTCGGTTCTGTTGGCTTGTGGTGATCCTTACGCGCAAGCACAAATGTAGTGAACCCTGTGGGTTTGATTACCAACGTCAAACGTGACCGGGTGTGCACACCGTATCGCAACCGGCATAGGTCATTGTCATGGTCTAAATATATATTGATGGGTATCGCACACAAATTGATTGGTGATCAAGGAGCGCGTACCGCAACACTCAACGGAGCGTAGCAGTGCGGTTGTGGGTTATGGACAAAACCCATAAAAGATGGATTGCAGACAACACAAGAGATCAAACTTTGCGGAATCCGCCAGACGGATGAGAAATAACAGACTACAACCTAAGATGGAAAACTTCAGCTAACCGCAAAGAACCAGTTCATAGGACGTTCCAGTGAAACTCTCACTGTGGTATGGGCTGGGATTCCGATTCGTAAACATGGACGCACGACCTCGTGCTTGCAGCATGCATGCAGGTAAAAACGGATAACGAATTGCAACTGGAGCCGTGGTTCTTGACACTATTGATGATAAACGATTTTAAAGAATAGGCTAACTAAATTAAAAGCAACAAGTCCCGGTAATTTAAGGCTTAGTGACCAAACTATTAGTGTTACGCATGTGGGAATGCCAATGTACTCAGCCATGTCAGACAAAGTTGGTCTAAAATTACCGTCCTATTGATGTGAATAGGATTAAGTTACTGCATATTACTTCTGCCATATGGGTGATAGGAAAGCTGGTTGGTGTGAATTGCATGTCATCAATTGCTGATCTCAATTTTGTGTTAAAATAATTTTCTCCGTCGCCTCCTTCTAAAAAAAGCACTGGGCTCGAGTTTTGGTCTTGTCAGATTTGTTCAGTAGTTCATATGTTTACTACCACTGGGATCTTAAAGCAAGTCCGCATTCAAATGGGCCACCCGTATTGATCACTGAGCATCAGGCACGACAGAACAGCCACATGTAAACGCTCAGTCTTATTCTCTTTTGAGTATTGCTTAGGTTTTCTGATCATTTCATGGGATATAGTATGCACGGGCACGGTTCAAAGCTGAGAACAATGATTGTAGGAAGCGTAGTGATTGTACTGCTATCACCAGTTGACGGTTCTACGGGGGCCTACTGTCCCATTAATATGGTAGGCAACGACTTGAACGATAATACCTTCTCGTCACTTTCACTGCCATTGTGGATGAATGAAATCTTGACTTCACAAAATGGAGGCCAGTCAATTTCCGCGTAATATGGATAAATCGACAGTCGGCGTCTTTGCAAGTGGAACAGTTTGTTCATGAGACTATTGGTTGTATGAGAGTGCACTGTGATCGGACGTTGAAACGATTCCTTTCCGCACGACAACATCGTTTTAAACAGATCCATAACATGTTTGACAGTTTTCAAGCTAGACCGTAAGGATCCATAACCAACAGATAAGTTTGACATCCCAACGGACCTAAAAACCATTACGACTAAACAAAAACCATACACCCATGGGCACATAAAAAAGCGTAGTTTAAAATGCAATTAGAGATTCGGACAAGTTAGGTTGGCATTATAAGTTGAACCGGGTACCTATCCGACCACCTAAATCTAAGAAAAGCCAGGACCTAGATATATACATTATTTGACACACAAATTGGCGTTGATATATGGCAGTGGTTGATCAGCGAGGAACACACACGAAAAGCGCGTCTGTTGCCTTAGCTGATCTTCTCGTTACTATTACCATCAAGCTACTACCATCATCATCGGTGGTTCCTACTGATGCTTATCTGTCACACAATCACTGTACAGGACTAGATATTTTTATCTAGACACATTCAGTTTTTCTAATTACACAAATTTTCAAACAAACTTATGTTGAGGAATCCATTTAGCTTGTTCAAAACCGCCTCGAGAAAACTGCATTATCCAGCCAGTATCGTGAAGAGTTGAGAGATAAACTTCGTTATTCTTTACCTATTCGACCTTTTTTCAGTTATGACCATTGGCTGCTTAGTGAACTTAGCTACCATTTTTAGTAACTGTCCTTTAAGTCTGGGATTCGAAAACTTTGTAGGTCGGTTTGCACCATATGATTAACCTGCAATTTTCTCCCTTACGTTCAGGTTATTAGAAGGGAACAAAGTTGTTTTTACACCCGTCTTTTGGTTTGTTTTTGGAACTGCTGTTAATCTCGGGACCAAGATTTTCCGTGCTACTTACTTCGAGGAGGAAAATCCGACTTCTGTCGTGCACATTACTGTGCACGAACCAGAGTGTTCTTTGTAGGGTTTACAACAACCTGATCACGTTGTGTTTTTGAAGATCGCACCACTAACGATGTGCTCAGTACACACTAACCTCCTTTTATCAGTTGACCAAATGATATCTTCTAAATGGATTGTACAGTCGTCACCTTGTAGGTACACTACATCATTCACCCGTTCAACCTCTGACCTCGTTACCATATATATACATATACGTTTCCCTATTCGGATTCCTGAAACAACTACCGGATAATTTGCCTTATATCGATTAGCCCTTAAACTTTGGCGGAACTAAATCATTTCAGGCAAACGAAAGACCATATATAGGGTCGAGTGATAGGTGACTATCGGGTGACTGATCGCTAGTCTGCAATAGTCGTGATGGATAAAACGAAACAAACATTACTGAGTAAGCACTTGCACAGATCTAGCTGACTAAATTTTCAGTAATTGTCCGCACGTAAAATGTGGTGAGTCTGAATATTACTTTGCACGATTCTTGTCTGTCAGAGAAGGTAAACCACTCTGTCCCTTTTTTTCTTGTGTATTTCCGAATATTAGTTTGCTCAGTGTGAGCCAAATCGTCCCACACAATACAACTTTCGTATGATCCCTTTCTTCCTCATAGATTAAAATCATAGAACTAACTCGAGTATTTATGGAGTTTGTGAACATATTTTATCTGTGTGTATTGTCCAACCTTTCAATAAACGCTTCGGCAACAATAGTACATCCACAAAAGTGCACTTTCCTACGTTTATCATGTACTGGAAAACCGCCATGTATTGAATCACTTCTCCGTTCTTCATAATACTACCTTTCGTCATGTGTCTAGCAAAGTCCATTTGATGAGATATATACGGAACTTCCCAGCAAATCCCATGCAGCAGCTGGGAAGACTGTCAGAATGCCTCCCCGCCAATTGGTCTACACGGCGTACTGGTGTAGTGAGGACGATTGGTTGAACTATACTACTTACACCACTACTATTCAGTAGTGGGCCAATAGCGTGGGTTTCAACATCGAAATGGCCATGGGACAAATACGGAAATGACAGGGGGAGGAACATTGGAGTGCAGCACCACACAAAATAGCTCTCGCTGCCATATTTCTCTCTAAAAAGAGTTTATTGTCCGGTTTATCTGGTTGCAAATCTTCACCCGCTTCGACTTTCATATGAGAAGTCTGTAATTTTGTGGTTGAGTGACAACCACTGTCCAACAGTGTTTGGTGAAACCCACACAGATTCAGCAACCAGTCATTTAGGTTGGTTGCTGTAAAAAATTTCCTTAGTATCACACAGTATTACTTATTGAAAGGAGAGGTGTGCCTGCTTGGACACAACACTGTAATCGAAATGATCGCCTACACGAAGCGAGATTAGCAAGAGAAGTCTGTTGCGCTTCGATGAAGACTTTACTTAAACCGGCGGACGGGCACATTTGTCAACAACGCCGATATGGACAAAATTACCCTAATGTAGGCCTGAACGTCACCTGACCGCCGAATGGAATGTTTCACAGCTCCCTATCAGTTAAATAAACAGATTTTCCTTTGATCACAACAAACGGTTCACTACAGCGTCCACAGTGAAAATTGCTTCCGAATTAATGGATGAATGAGCCATGTATGAATAACAAGCTATGCAAAACATAAATCAAAAATATTTCAACTCACATTTTATCCGTCTCCATTAAAGTCAGACTCTGTATGTCTTTAGGTGTGTCCATTGTTTCGATTGTCTCTATCGTCCGTTTACAGAATGAATAGGGACTAATTAATCGATCATGCTCACAAGAATGTAGTTTTTCTTCGTCATCCAGGGTTTTCGCGCTCACTTGTGGAGAGGACTGTTTGTTTTCGGCGGTGCAAACCATGTCAGCTTGAAATGGCAAAGTGTGGCTTTGTTCGATCGAATCAAACACTGCCTGCACCTTCAGAGAAGTCAGTTGATTCTAAAACTGGCAGTGACATGTTTCTAGAACCACTTCAAACACGGATGATTCCAGAGTTCAACCCTCTTCCATGTCTAAACCGTAGACGTGAACGTGAAAAATAAGTGGCCATATGGTGAAGCTAACTTAGTTTTCCCAATCACCGGATTTGGAGCACTTTTAAAGCATGTTTCAGGTGAATCATCAAAAAAGCCAATGTGTCAGCATGAATAGAGGGTACGGATAAGGCAGCATGTTCGACGAGTTCACGCAAACCCGGTCGGAAGAAAAAAATCAAATAGACGCGGGTTGCTCAGTTGTTCTGGGTGTCTTGTGCGAAAATTCAAGGGTTTCGTGCTCAGTTCATTCAAGAACAAGCGCAGCGTAACAATGTGTACAGCATATGACATCCCCTTCAACAGTTTCTTCAGTGACTTCAGGGTGTATCGTTGATGGACCAACTGAACGACTGCAAACTTGCCCTCTTCCTGGTACTCCTGTAAAGCCTCAACCGAAACCTGCCGGCTGTTCTTGTAACAATAAAGCTTTATGGAATTTGCCAAAATTCGTACGATATCTGGTACAAATGGCGGAAGCAATGGTTGGAAATCAACTAGTTGCAGCCGTTGCCGGAAGATACGTAGCTGCTGTTCGGGCGGACGGAGTTTTCAGATCGAAATTGCCGGTTCACCTTCACCGTAACCTTCTTGATGACTTCGCTGACGATGCTCAAGCATTCCACCAGTAGTCAAGTAAACAACAAACCACCTCATGTAGCTTCTCTGAAACGTCTTATTCACACGGAACAATGGATCCAATACTGTAGGTTTGAATGGCTTTGCATCCAACAGCAAGCGACTTGGTATCCCACTGGCCTCATTCCGCTTTTTAGTTTCTGCCTCACCCTATCAGTCGACAGTGCAGATTTTGTTAAATAACTTTGAGACCCATGTTCTTGTGCAGGCCATTTATGAACAGTGAATCCAATATTTTCCATATATATATATATATATATATATATATATATATGGAATATATATATATCCTCATGATCTTTTTATGCTTCAGATTTGTTGCAGCCTGTCATTATTCATATTAACGTTTCCACTCCCTTGCTATTTGTTTCGTTGACAGGTGATTCATTTTGTTACTTACAATCGAATGGTCGCAATTCGAAACAGTACACTTGACATCTACAAGTGCATACTGAGTTCAACTCAGACGATCTGGTTTCCGTTACTCATTAATCTTGTGATTCTTTGTGTAGCATGGATATATCGAGAAAGCCAAAGGCCAAATAAAACGTGCACATGACTTAAACAGTCGTAAACCAAAAAGGGACCAAGCAGCACGACAGCACTCTGCGTTACGCAGATGCCCGTTGTAGAACAAACTAGGATATGTTCTGAAGATTTGAATGGACTTAAACACATAGGTTGTTAAAACCTCCTTCTAATCGTGAGTCTATGATAGGTAAAAAGATTTTACAACCGTTTGAAAACTCGTCGAAAACCCTTTTATATTTTCCAGGAATAATGTTAATTTCCACAAAAAGCATGCTTACTTCATTTCATGTATGCACGTTTGGTGACATCTGTGTCCCGATTGACCAGGATCAGGGATTTTCACCACATTTTGCACCGGCTTCACAACTACCGATGACCACTAACTGTACTTTCTATTGACTACAACAGTGATTCCGGCTTAGCTGACTGATGTGTACAGTTAAATGTAGGTGTTTACCCAAAAGGTGGTCCTGTTGTGAGAGGCTACGTACAGTTTACTGTAGGCTCTACGGCGAACTGGGTAACAGGTACAATGTCAACAGTAACCTGCAGAAAGGAAAAGTGTAGAACGTCCACACAAAAGGAGGTGGCACGCACGATTATGTTAATCAAACATGTCCTATGAGGCATGTCAAAATTTAGAATGAAATCGCTACCGCGTCCTCAGTTCTTGAGCTACGACGATATTTGTCGTTCTAAGTGGCGTCCTTCGAAAGAGAGACGCTTTCTTGAAACTTAGAGCTCGCGTGCATAAGACCATTGTGAGATGTTTTGAATTACGGAAGAGCAACACAGTAACGCAGGATAGAAGGCCGCAGCTTCCCCTAAGATTTTTAATCATTTACGTAGACGGTCAGACGCACTCCTCTGATGGGGTCATACTGTTGTAAACCCAGAAGACAGATGACACAAAGGTTACTTTATTGGAGAAACCAACACACTACTTAAGCGTCTGAGCACGACAAGAAACGGAAACACTCATTTGCACACCATACTCTTCTGAGGATACTCCAGTCGCTCTAGACACCATGTATCAGTTCCGTCGTGTATCGAATACCATTATATGTCATTCTAACCTCCAACGATCCATCCCGTATCTCTGCCGTATTTATCACGCGAT